>JAVGWX010000004.1:86611440-86851440 GCA_036924085.1 Ariolimax columbianus | reverse complement strand
CTAGGTCTATCCAGGCTGCCAGTGTTTTCATTTTTTCTTGAAATGCATCTTCTACCTCCTGCGAGATATATGTCACCTGATCTTCGGTCGATCTGTTTCTATGAACACCTGCTTGCTGGGGAATAAGTAAATTCTTTGATTCCATATGCCAGGTTATTCTAGTGTTAACTATTCGTTCCATTAGTTACCCCACACATCTGAGTAGATTAATAGGTTTGTAACTGCTTGGTTTCATGTTGTCTTTCCCATGTTTAAGGATGGGGATAGTCCTTGCCTTCTTCCACACTGTAGGGACAGTTCCTTGTTTCCAGCTTGTGTTAAAGATGTGTAGCAGTTTGTTCTTTGCTACTTCTCCCATGTTAGAGAGCATTTCATTAGTGATGCCATCCTTTCCTGGAGCTTTTCTCTTCTTGAGTTTACTAATGGCTGACTCCAATTCTGTCTTGGTGATATTTACTATCAGATGTTCCTCAGGTACTCGCATTTAGTGCTTCATGTGGTTTATTTCTTTCATAATTTATATATATATGATTATATACGTAACAACAAATGTGATAATTGTTCCAGAAAAATACGATCAGCTCAGCCAGCAGACAAAAGCGTTCTAATGAAAATCAACAGAACAGATTTTCCAGCATTTAAAAGGCTAGACAAAATCAAAGAGATATTTGCGTCTCCCAACTACCCCAAACATCCACCAAACACTGTGGTTCCCGAATATTCATGTGCAATGAATGCCAAATACGACGCTCTGCAAAAGGCCATGTTGACTGGGCTGGTACATACGAAGTACGTAGCCTGGGTTGATATTGGGCTCTTCAGGTAACTATATTCCTCATCATCATCACGACCATCATCGTTTGGTAGTTGTTGTGTTCTGTGATGAAGATGTTTGATTGATGTTTTGTTCTGAGATCAATATGATTGATTGATGTTTTGTTCTGTGATCAACATGATTGATTGATGTTTTGTTCTGTGATCAACATGATTGATTGATGTTTTGATCTGTGATCAACATGATTGATTGATGTTTTGTTCTGTGATCAACATGATTGATTGATGTTTTGTTCTGTGATCAACATGATTGATTTATGTTTTGTTTTGGGATCAAAATGATTGATTGATGTTTTGTTCTGTGATCAACATGATTGATTGATGTTTTGTTCTGTGATCAACATGATTGATTGATGTTTTGTTCTGTGATAAACATGATTGATTGATGTTTTGTTTTGTGACCAGCAAGATTGTTTGATGTTTTGTTCTGTGATCAACATGATTGATTGATGTTTTGTTCTGTGATCAGCAAGATTGATTGCTGTTTTGACAACAGCAGCAAAGGCGAACTTCGATAAAGTTAGCAAACTTCAAAAATAAACCATGAGAGTTATAACATGAGGCATCAAGTCAACGCCAATAGTAGAACTTGAAAAGATCACAAAACTGCAATCCATGACTGATAGAAGAGACTGCAGAGCCCAGCTGCAGTCAGAGAAACTCCGAAGACTGACTGACCATCCAATGCACCAGAGACTAAACAATTTCGGAAATGGGAAACTAAAGCGGAGAAACTTTGCAGAAATAGCCAAAGCAAAGATGCACGAAGATCCCATAAACGCACTAACAACACCAAAGCCCATCACTACTGTACGAAAACCTACCTGGAGGCAGGATATATTTCCAGAGGTGGTAGAAAATATACCAGGTATTGGAAACAAAAACTGCCAGACTGAAAAAAAAAGGAGAGATACTACCCTAAGCTTTATATCGAAAAACTACCCAAGCATGGACTGGACCCATGCATACACCGACGGTTCTGTAACAAACACTACACAGAATAGAGGGGCAGGAGCATTCCTTTACCTACCAAATGGCAGAAAAATAACACTGTCATTCGCTACTGGTAAGTACACAAGCAATTTCAGAGCGGAGGCAGAGGCACTGAGGGCGGCAGTGGAAGAAATGGTGACACATTAAGAAAATGAAAGCCATACAGTCCTGCTCACAGATGCTCTGGCCGTAGTCACAGCGCTAAAAAGCCAGAAAAACACTGAGCTTAAAGACTTAAGAGCAGTACCATATCAACTATGCCAGCAGTCCGCACCAAAAAGGGTAGTGGTACAGTGGGTCCCATCACACTGCAACATCCAAGGCAACGAGGAGGCAGACAGACTGGCAAAAGAAGGTGCAAGACTACCACAAACAGATACTAGTATGACATACGAAGAGTCAAAACGGCTTATTAAAGCCAGATACTTGACCAAATGGGAAACTGAACATACTGGCTACATCAAAAACGATGCCTATTACCAGTTGAACAGAAGAAAGCAGGTCGTTGTCTTCAGACTTCGCACTGGTCACAATAGACTGAGGTACCACCTATTCAACAAATTGAAGATAGGTGGTACCGACGAATGCCCGTGTGGTACCAGGAAAATGACCGCTGAGCATCTTCTGCAGAACTGCCCGACATACGAGGATCAGAGAGAGCAGATGTGGCCATCACCAGTGGAACCACAAGACAAGCTATATGGCAGTGTCGACAGCCTCAGGATGACCGCCGCTTTTTTCGGAGAAATAATGGTTACTGTCTGACTGCGTACGATGAAAAAGAAGAAGATTGCTGTTTTGTTCTGTGACCAGCATGATTGATTGATGTTTTGTTCTGTGATTAACATGATCGATTGATGTTTTGTTCTGTGATCAGCTGGGTTAATTGATGTTTTGTTCTGTGATAAACATGATAGATTGATGTTTTGTTCTGTGATCAACATGAGTGATTGATGTTTTGTTCTGTAATCAGCAAGATTGATTACTGTTTTGTTCTGTGACCAGCATGATTGATTGATGCTTTGTTCTGTTAGCAGCATGATCGATTGATGTTTTGTTCTGTGACCAGATAAATTGGTTGTTGTGTTCTGTGACCATATCAATTGGTTGATGTTGTGTTCTCTGAACAAATAGATTGGTTGTTGTTGTGTTCTATGACCAGACAGTTTGGTTGTTGGTTGTGTTCTATGATCAGAGAATGATTGCTGGTTTGTTCTGTGACCATATAAATTGATCTTCCCTCGTCGCATTTTTAATTATATTTGCTTACCTGATATGAAGTAGATGTTGGAAACATTTGTCGATGAAGATTATCAGTCAGGTTGCCGTACTCTTAGTTGAGTTCCAGATTATGAACATTTTTGTGTGTGGACAATCTTCAGTTTTGACAACTGTTGATTGTTCTTCGTTCACTTTTAATGAAGAGTCAGCACGAAGATTTGAATATGTCCATCTAGTTTCTTGTGGAAGGACGCAGACTTCTGTCAACTTTTATGGAAAAAAAACATGAAAAAAAATTGTAAAAGTTGATTAAGGTTGAGTTTGAACAACATTTTAAAAAATGGGTATGTTCAGATATCGCACCGAAACGAGAACACAAACAAAACCTACGTTACGACCAACATTGGGGACAATAATACTGAACTAACAAACCAACATATAAGGAAAACATATCTGATAGTAGACCCAGTCTGTCTAAGCGACCGGTTGGGCCAGATGCGTGACTGAAAATGTAAACTTACACTCGTTTCACTTTGTGTGTGCCTGGCATGTCTGTAACACGCAGTCATTGGATCATAGACACAGGGCAAAGGCCTGCACTTTGGATATTATGCTTTTAGTTCGTTGTCTAGTTGTTGATAGTCTTCATTATTGGAAATCCCCAGACTCGTCTTTTACTTTTCCTATATTATTATACTTGCTGTGCTTAGTTTTAAATTGTTGTTAACTGCGTTTTTATCTGTCCAATCTCTGATATAAAGATATTATTGGTCGAAACTCAGCATACGTCTGTTATTATGGATCAAGAAACCAACAGGGAAGGAGAAGATGGCAAAAGGGTTTCACGCACGTTAGCTACAAGAGCCATTCGAGTAAAAAAATTCACTATTTTGGAGAAACACTGAGCCTATATGAATCTGCATTTTAATTAAGCTGTACAATGTGACATACAAAGACAGAATATAACATGACCTAATAATACATAAACTAGCATAATAAACAAAATAAGTGGACAAGTCAATAAATATGTCACAAATGGCTATTATTTACACCAAAAAAAATAATACACGGACGTTAGCTACAAGAGCCATTCGAGTAAAAAAATTCACTATTTTGGAGAAACACTGAGCCTATATGAATCTGCATTTTAATTAAGCTGTACAATGTGACATACAAAGACAGAATATAACATGACCTAATAATACATAAACTAGCATAATAAACAAAATAAGTGGACAAGTCAATAAATATGTCACAAATGGCTATTATTTACACCAAAAAAAATAATACACGGACTTAAAAAGTATATATTATTTCCCTTACTCTGTCCATTAACATAATTTCCACCAACATTGATACATTTATCCCGTCGCTTTATCAGTCCACCAAAATTGATACACTTATCCCGTCGCTTTATCATTCCACGAACATTGATAAACTTATCCCGTCGCTTTATCAGTCCACCAACATTGATAAACTTATCCCGTCGCTTTATCAGTCCACCAACATTGATACACTTATCCCGTCGCTTTATCATTCCACGAACATTGACACACTTATCCCGTCGCTTTATCAGTCCACCAACATTGATACACTTATCCCGTCGCTTTATCAGTCCACCAACATTGATACACTTATCCCGTCGCTTTATCAGTCCACCAACATTGATACACTTATCCCGTCGCTTTATCAATCCACCAACAATGACACACTTATCCCGTCGCTTTATTAGTCGACTAAAACTTGCAGAATGGAAGTCTTTGGTCTGCTGTCTAAGCAACATTTTTACTTCACGTAATCCATCATCGTCATTGCCTAAAAGTATTCCGCCACGTTGGGTTTTTAGTACGAAACACAGGTGGAAATCGCTCGGAGCTAAGTCGGGATGTACGATGGATGTTCAAAAGGGTGTCACCTGAGTTGGTCAATTTCCTCTTGGATTAATTCTGCAGTATGTGGTCTGACATTGCCATGATGGAGCAGTACTTTTCTAGCTAGCAGACTCGAACAATCTCTTCAGATTTCAACTAGAGGCATCAACAGTACGACACAGCATACACACCGTCACCTTTATTCTGGAAATTGGTTAACATTCGTCAGTGATAATTCAAAAACACATCAAAGATAATAATCCCTATTGATGGCGTAACCTTGAACTTAAAAGGATGTCTACATTACAGTGAAGCTCGCTTTGATTTGGGTTGATAGTGATGCATTCATGATTCGTCTCCAGTAACAATCATGTTCAGCATAGCTTCTCTTTTGCCTGCATGCTGACATAGATGCTGAAGAACAGCCCCCATTTGGTTTATTTTGTGTTAGTCAGTTGCTTGGGTTCCCATTATGCTGTATGCTAAACTATGCGAACACCCGGTTGGAGGTGCTACACTGTCTATCGTTACTCGTTTGTCAACTCGCGTCATCGCCCCAACCCGCCCCATATGCAACTTCTGCAATCTGAATATGACGACCAGGTCGGGCATCATCAACAATTCGATGAGCATCCCTTAGAAGAATTTATCGACTCAGTCATGTACAGCTTTACGCAAAAGCACGTCTCATCCTAACCAAAAAGCATTTCCTGATTAATATCCTTATAAACATAAAACAACATCTCATATATAAACAGAACATAACAGAGCATAACGTAACATAACTGAACATAACAGAACGTAAAACAACATAAAATAACAGACCAAAATCTAACATATCACATAACACAACATAAAAGAGTAGAACATAACATAACATAAAATAACATAGCAGAACAAAACAGAACATAACATAAAATAAGATGACATAACATAAGAGACCACAGCATAACAAAACTGCAAATGGCGTGCCATGATAAAACATATTACGACGTAACATAGCATGACATAACATAACATAACATGACGTAAAGTAACATAAGGTTGTACATCACAACATAATACCACATAGTACAAAAAACATAACATAACTGAGCAGAACATGATATAAAATAACATAGCATTACATTACATAACGTATTTTTTGTCTTCTGCATCTCCCTTTCATCTCTCCATTCTTCAATCACAGCTCGTACTAAGTTGTGATAGTTCTATTGGCATGAGTGGTTAGCGACAAATGAGGAGGCAGAAAAACAGCAACAGGTGTAGCCAAGTCATTCAAATCTTACTGAAAACCTGGCTGACATGATAGGATGGTTTAGCACTTGATAAGCTGAAACTCCACCAAAGAGGAGCTTGGATTTCTTTACTAGGGAGCAAAGAAGAGACTCACCCCCTCCTACACTCTCCGCTCCACCAGAAAATGTATCTCGTTAAAGATGACTAAAGAGATGTGTACGTTGGCTTAGCAACATCACCATGTAAAATAGCTTAAAAGAACCACTACATGTACACCAACTGCTTAAGAATATGCTTCCAATGAGGTGATATCTGCAGGGGTGACCCACATGCTTAATACAGACCGAAAAGAAGAAAGAGAAAAATAATATTCAACTGGTCCACTTTTTATTTACCAGACATCTAGCCGACCCGAACAAACGTCCAGCAGGCGACCTCTTCACTCTAGAAGTCCCGGATAGCTTCAACAGCAGCTGCATTGGTATGTCAGAGGTCACACCAAAAGCTCAAGTGTCAAATGTCAGCCCTAGGGATTACATATACTCAAACAAAGTTTGGGTTGGTGGAGCTTTCTCAATGGGGACTATCGAGGTATGTACTTGTGTTTTAGTCGGTGTGGATTATCATCTTATATACCTTGTGTCGTAGGTGCTTTGTCGGAAGCGTTAGGAGCGGTTACACGCACTGACCAAGACTCCCACCTCACGACAGGGTCGGTGAAACATACCGACCAAGGCCACACGTATGGTTACCCTTTGTCAATGCGTGTGACGAAATTGAAACAATCTCCACTCTAACGTACTGAAGCAAATAAAGTCTGGGATAACAAACAACGAACAATGTATAAAGGTGGGTGAATATTTTGTAACCAAATGAACGTATAAAACATGGCAAACTGGCCATGAATAATTAAGTTAGACCCCTTTTAAAATGTTTCCATTGCATAAATTAACATGTAAATAATGTGTTCTGTGTAAAGATTAGCGATCAGCAGGTTAATATTTGCTATAGGCCCAATGAAATCAATTTACATAAACAATTTGAACGCTGAGATATCGAAATATATCAAGTTTGGGTTGTTAATCTTGAACACGGGACAATGGAATGAATACCTGTGAAACTTGTACAACGAATGTGTGACGTGTCTTGTGTTAATCTGACAAAAAGGTGATGGTACTTGAGAAGAATAGACCACGGTGACCGTTGAAGAATGGCGTTAATAATGAATAAAGTGAGATTTCTTGTTCTTTTTCTTTTTCTTCTTCTTCTTCTTCTTTTTCTAATAATACTATTCTTCTTCTTCTTTTTCTAATAATACTAGAGGCTACATCCACCTTTACAAAAATGTTGTTTAAGAGGCTACATGTACACGCTTTCTACTTCTACTACTACTGCTTCTTTTTCTTTTTCTTTTTCTTTATCTTCTTCTTCTTCTTCTTCTTCTTCTTCTTCTTCTTCTTCTTCTTCCACTACTTTCTCTTTTTCTTCCACTACTATCTCTTTTTCTTCGCACCTATGTTGTATACCATATATATCATTGCTTTATTGGACGACATACAAAACCATAAATCACGAGACCGACGGCTTAACCACTTCGTTTTTTCATATCTAACAATGCATTTGCCATTTGTACTGCTACCTGGACTTGCTCACTTCCCCTACCTATATGGTATATTATAACCCCTGTGTTCTTTTCCTTTTCTATCTTTCTAAAAAAACTCTTTATATCTTGGTCGACTGGAGCGTGCCAATAACAGTATTCAAGCCCCGTACCTATGATGGGAAAAGCAACTGTTTTAGTCCTTCGCTAATCAGACAAGTAATGTTTTTTTCTATGTTAAATTTATTTGCTTCACGAAATATGTCCGCATTTTCAGAATCCTACCAATGGACATCTAACCAGCTGGCAGAGAAGATTACTTGTTTTCATGCCATAGTTATAAGTCAAAGCAACCCCTTCCTCGACAAGGGAGTTAATCTTGTGAGAGTTCCTTCCTTGTCTCCTGGCGTGTAATCTTGTGAGAGTTCCTTCCCTGTCTCCTGGCGTGTAATCTTGTGAGAGTTCCTTCCTTGTCTCCTGGCGTGTAATCTTGTGAGAGTTCCTTCCTTGTCTCCTGGCGTGTAATCTTGTGAGAGTTCCTTCCCTGTCTCCTGGCGTGTAATCTTGTGAGAGTTCCTTCCTTGTCTCCTGGCGTGTAATCTTGTGAGAGTTCCTTCCCTGTCTCCTGGCGTGTAATCTTGTGAGAGTTCCTTCCCTGTCTCCTGGCGTGTAATCTTGTGAGAGTTCCTTCCTTGTCTCCTGGCGTGTAATCTTGTGAGAGTTCCTTCCCTGTCTCCTGGCGTGTAATCTTGTGAGAGTTCCTTCCTTGTCTCCTGGCGTGTAATCTTGTGAGAGTTCCTTCCCTGTCTCCTGGCGTGTAATCTTGTGAGAGTTCCTTCCCTGTCTCCTGGCGTGTAATCTTGTGAGAGTTCCATCCCTGTCTCCTGGCGTGTAATCTTGTGAGAGTTCCATCCCTGTCTCCTGGCGTGTAATCTTGTGAGAGTTCCATCCTTGTCTCCTGACATGTAATCTTGTGAGAGTTCCTTCCCTGTCTCCTGACGTGTAATCTTGTCACAAAGTGACCAGTGGATGATTGGATTGTTCAGGCCTACTGAAATCGCATCCACGCGGTCTTGCTGACGTTGTAGGGGTCTGGGCTGTTGGTTCTGGGATTTGTATTTACCATCTCCTTCCTGATCAGTGAGCCAGACTTGAGCAGGGTCATTCGTGTCATTACTTCTGTCCTGCCGCTGCACCGCTCGCTCTACCTCTGATACCCTCTGTTGACTTCTAATCGCTTGTCGCTTGGGTAAGTTTATAAATTGCAATAATGAGAAAACCATAACAGGGAATTCTATATAACATCTCCATGAACATGGGCTATGTATAGACATTCCTAGTTCAACTGTCGGCTAGGCGAGTATACTTTTATAAAATCACAGTTATCTAAAGTTTTCAACAAAGTTGACCTCGACATTAGCGTGAACTCACGATGTGGGACGTTGGTTAGGATTCAATTTAGTATTCGGAATAACTAGGGCACCGCGTAATGACCGAATTGGTGAATTCCAATGCACGAATCTATTTTTAATATGGTCATTGGGTACTGGTATGACATACAATGACCTCAATGTCATCACTCTCACCCATTTTCGATAATGTGAGGCAAAATATTTGATTCTGTGTAATTTAAAACAAAAACAGAAAACATTGATTTAAATTGTCCACAGAACTTATCCTAAAGCAATTACTCGATTGTATTGCTCTACAGAATATGGGGACATTATCAGAATCCTACAGATTGACATCTATCAAACTCACTGACCAGATTGCTTGTACTCCATCATTGGATCTTTTCGTCTTGTTAGACGATAGTAGCTGTGCTATTAGCACAAAGCCTGGACAGATATATAGAGACCATGTGATGCCCATACAGTATGGTCCCTCTCTCAGTCTTCCTTGTTTGCTCCAAGGAAAAGGTGATACCAATACATTTGGAACAAGACAAGCTGCAGAAGCTGCCGGATCAGCAGAGCAATGTTCTATATGTTCGCATGTCGGAGCTTCACTCCTAGACCAGCCGCTAACCAAGGCTGAGGGCCTGGTCTGCCCTGCCACAACACTCAGCTGAGGTTGCCTTTCCTCATTCTAGAATATGGCATTGTATTCTCTTGCGTGTACTCCTTCGCACATTGTCGGCTGTTAGGTTTGGTAGATGCTGATCTACTTTTAGAGTTATCAGAAAACATGTTGCACAGCCATATCTGACAAAACTCTACAAGATTCCTCGGTATCTTATCTGCAAGGCTTCAGATGGTTTAAAAAAAGTTTTCCTTTTCCTATATGATCTGCCTTCCTATGCTTTCGAGCCCCATCTGTCTGAAACTACTGATTTTAAGGCATCAGTGTCTCGCCTTCCTCCCCTTCTCTTGTTAGTCAAAACGGTTCTGCAGAGAAGGCCAGGGGATGGACATTGTTGTAGAGGCTATATGAGACGCACGCCATGAGTGCATTTAGTTGGTGTTGAGAGTTCATCCTCAACCCCCACCCCCGGCTATGACAGCATGTAGAACCAATTGCTTGTACTACAATTCTTACATCTGTTTGCTCCACAGAATATGTGGACGTTCTCAGAGTCTTACAAATGGACGTCGAACCAGCTGATAGACCAGAACATGTCAAGTACAGACCAACAGGTTATTGGGGCCATGTTTTCTCCATCATACTCACACCTTCAGAAAGTGGGTATACAGGCTCACAGGTATCCTCAAGGTACGTTTGGCCTGCTTGGGTCAGACCTGGCTTACTTTTCCTTCGGCTACGCCTGTAAGGAAGCAGGGGAGAAAAGACGGAAATTCAATTGAATGACGTGCTATCACTTGAACAAATCGTTACGGATTGATACAATCCAAAAAGTCACACCTGGGTAATCATTTAAACTTGCTAATAGCCTTTCCAACAAAACGTGGGTTTTCTATTTCTTTGATTTAAGTTTTAAAACATGCTATATGGCTTGGCTTGGCTTCGTTCGTTCTCAATCTCCTGCTAGAAAACCATGAGACGGGTCTAGTTAGCAGAACGTAGTCCAGATAACGAAATGCGTTGTATCATAGTTTACAGCTTGACTGCAATATTTGCACTTTTCGGTCCAACACATCCAACTTCAGCAACCATTTTTTTTGGTACCAGGTCAGCATTCCCTCTTCGATCCCTTCTTCTTAGCCAGTCTGCTCTATAATAAATATAATGCTATATAATAACTTATTTACAATCCGTCCTTGTTATTTATTGTATGTTTTAAGACAAGTTAAACTCACACCTATTCTGTATTTTTCTGTACATATTATTAACAATTATTTTTCTTGGTGGAACATTTATACGAGGGCAATTTGAAAAATGTTACTTGCAGCACCATTACTATGACAACAGTGCTCAGAGCCATGTGACAACTATGTGAAAATGTCTAATCAAGTGATTAGAGAGACTGGAACGTGACGCATGCGCACAACAGACAATAAAAGGACGGCCTACAAAGAAATTCGGTTGAAGCGACCTGCTGTGGTTGAATTAATGACGGCGGAAGGTTGTGTGCCATTGACATGTATCGAAGAATGAATGCGGTATATGGTGACACATGTGTGTATGTTAGTACTATCAGGAGGTGTGCACGGACTGTAAAAGGCAACGGTTCAGTTATGACAAACTTGCATGACAAGGCTCGCAGTGGACGACCGATCACAGCTGTGTATGCACAGCACCAAGCTCTCGTTGACGAACTAATTCGCTCCAATCGCAGTGCCAAATATAAAGATTCGCAGGGCTTTTGATATCGATTGAGCGAGTCCATCATATTATCCATGCCCTGTTTGGGATTAGGAAAGTGTGTCCAAGATGGGTCCATGTGTGCTGACACCAGATAGGGAAGTGTGACAAGATGGGTCCCTGCGTGCTGACACCGGATAGGGAAGTGTGTACAAAATGGGTCCTAGCGTGCTGATACCGGATAGGGAAGTGTGTACAAGATGAGTCCCTGCGCGCTGACACCGGATATCTTTTTCCTCTTCTTCTTCGTACGCTGTCAGACGTCAACTTGAATTTGTTCGAAGAAAGCAGCTGTCATCCTGAGGCTGTCAACACTGCCATGGAGCTTGTATAGTGTTGGCACTTGTGATGGCCACATGTGCTTTCTCTGGTCCTCGTATGTCGGGAAATTTTGCAGCAGATGTTCAGCGATCATTTTCCCTGTACCACAGGTGCATTCGTCAGTGCCACCTATCTTAAGTTTATTGAATACCTGGTAACTCAGGCTGGTGTGGCCTGTGCGGAGTCGGAAGACCACGACCTGCTCTCTTCTGTTCAACTGGTAATAGGCATCATTTTTTGTGTGTAGCCAGTATGTTCTGTTTCCCATTTGGCCATGTATCTGGCCCTAATGAACCTTTTGGACCATTCGTACGTCACACTAGAATCTGGTTGTGGTAGTCTTGCACCTTCTTTTGCCAGTCTGTCTGCCTCCTCGTTGCCTTGGATATTACTGTGGGATGGAACCCACTGTACTACTACTCTTTTTGGTGCGGACTGCTGGCATAGTTGACAGAGGAATGCTCTTAAATCATTAAGTTCAGTATTTTTCTGGATTTTTAGTGCTGTAACCACGACCAGTGCATCTGTAAACAGGACTATCTGGCTTTCATTGCTTTCGACTGTCAGCATTGCTTTTCCTGCAGCCTTCAGTGCCTCTGCCTCCGCTCTGAAATTACTTGAGAATTTCCCAGTTCCCACTGACATTGGCACCGGATATAGATCAGCGCCGACAATACTCGCCCACACACGAGTCGACAAACAATGACTTCATTGGAGCGTCTCAAGTTTGACCACATTTTACCGTTCCAATCGTACTGCACCAACCTGGCTCCTTATTAATTCTTCCTCTTCTCAAAGCTGATAGAACACCTCAATAGACACCGTTACGCTTCTATCGAGGAGGTGCAAGCAGCTGTGCGTTCCTGGTTTCGGGAGAAGTCTGATTTGTTCCTCGACGGGACGCAACAACCTGTCAACATGTTGACGTTTGTGTGTGGACTGGGATGGTGACTACTTTGAAAAATAATGACACATTCACCTGAACGGCATTCCGAGCTTTAGGACGATGTATAGCCCAAATATAAATCTAGCATCCTTAAATGCAAAACTTTTCAAATCGCCCTCGTAAGTATAATGCGTCATGAGTAAATCCTGAGGAAAAGTCGGAGCTGGAGTCTCCTTAGCAGTCAAATGGTGTTTCCAAGAATATTCTGACAACTCCTGCGACGTCGCCGATTCCATGATATATCCGCTTCTGTCGATCTGGATTAATGAACTACATGGAGAGGAGGGATCTGCTGCTGGGACAACAGCTTGTTCTCCTTAGATCAAGCAGAGGTCGTCCAACCTTACCCTGCGGCACTGGCACAACACGTACATCATCGAATATCAACCTGGGATGTTGGATCGTCCGTACAGTGCTGACCTGGCTGTCTGATAACCGTAAGAAAATAAACAATGTAAGAAAAACCGGCATTATCAACGACGAACTAAAAAGATTCGATGTGGACATTGCAGCACTCTCTTAACGCGCTCATGATCAATACATGAATATGGGGACTGCGTGGACTAGTGGTTAAGTGACACGTTTCACAAACGGAAGGTACTGGGTTCCATCCCCATTACAGCACCGGCCGTTACCCCGGGGAAGCAAAACCTTAAAAAATGCAGGAGGAAACAGAACCTGATATATAATGGATGCCGAAGTCAGATGCATTCGCAGACAGGCGCAAAATAAAAACGGCAGTGGGGAATAGAAAATAAGGCGAACGAAAAAAATGAGGGGGACTATAAATTATACTGGCAAGAAATGGAAAGCAATGAAGGAAGAAAGTATGAAGTAGACTTTGTAGGGAAAAATACCCTAACACTGATGGCTGAACCAGGCGAAAATGGTTCAAAGAGCCTGTTTACATTCCGTCTTCATACTACTGTCGATTCCGTCATCCTTGTCAGTGCATATGTTCCAACCTTATGCTCCACGACTGAAGCCAAGAATGCTTTTTTTGAGAATCTATAAACAGTCATTAGAAGCATACAAGGTGAGGAACAAATGGTTATCCTTAGTGACTTCAATGACTGACTTCTATAGCCGCACCCATTGCACGTGAATATTGCAGATATCAAGGGTAGAGGACTAGAGGGGATGTCATGGATGGCACAGGCAGAGCAATCGATTGATCAGGTAACCACAGTATAGAACATAAACAAAGGGGAATAGACTCACACTGGAGATACAGTCACAGACTACCATTGGAAAATTACCAATTTGAGGAGAGAATGTAGAGACTGGTATAAAGAAATAATAAGTTAAAGTTTCCAGAATTCTGATGTTGTCATAGATACCAACGAACCTGTTCTAAGTCGTAAGAAGGCCTGTTGGGGATTCTCTGATAGAGAGGCAGGCAGAGTTGTTACTGATAGGAGCGGTGCATGCTTGACAACAAGGTCCAGTATCAAAATGGAGATCGATACAGTGACTTCAGCTCTGGGGCATCTATTTGGAACCTCTTTAATGAAGGCTTCACTCTGGCTCTTAATCCTTGCTTCGGGATGTGCAGAAGGGATGGCGGTGACGTAAGTGGATAGTGGACATAGAGATCTCAAATCTCCAGGAACATATGTGGATCTACTGTCCTGGACATTCTGAGGTTTGCGGGAATGGAAAAGTTGAGATCCTGGCCTCAGGAGCACCAGCAGTGGGGACATTGGCTATGGATAGAGGGGACATCCTGGCCTCAGGAGCACCAGCAGTGGGGACATACTATGGATAGAGGGGACATCCTGGCCTCAGGAGCACCAGCAGTGGGAACATTGGCTATGGATAGAGGGGACATCCTGGCCTCAGGAGCACCAGCAGTGGGGACATACTATGGATAGAGGGGACATCCTGGCCTCAGGAGCACCAGCAGTGGGGACATTGGCTATGGATAGAGGGGACATCCTGGGCTCAGGAGCACCAGCAGTGGGGACATACTATGGATAGAGGGGACATCCTGGCCTCAGGAGCACCAGCAGTGGGGACATACTATGGATAGAGATGGTGTTTAGAAGTTGATCAATGACCGCCTTTTGGATTAATACACTGCAGTCGATGAACCAGCGATGCGCAGATAGCAGGATTTTGAAATTACACGCAGGTCTAGCACAGAAGAGTGTTTGAAAGCATGGAGCAATAGTGGCTAGTAGAGAAGAGTGCCTGAAAGCATGGAGCAAGGGTGCCTGAAAGCATGGGGCAAGAGTGGCTAGTAGAGAAGAGTGCCTGAAAGCATGGATCAAGGGTGCCTGAAAGCATGGAGCAAGAGTGGCTAGTAGAGAAGAGTGCCTGAAAGCATGGAGCAAGAGTGGCTAGTAGAGAAGAGTGCCTGAAAGCATGGATCAAGGGTGCCTGAAAGCATGGAGCAAGAGTGGCTAGTAGAGAAGAGTGCCCGAAAGCATGGAGAAAGGGTGCCTGAAAGCATGGAGCAAGAGTGGCTAATAGAGAAAAGTGCCTGAAAGCATGGATCAAGGGTGCCTGAAAGCATGGAGCAAGAGTGGCTAGTAGAGAAGAGTGCCTGAAAGCATGAAACAAGAGTGGCTAGTAGAGAAGAGTGCCTGAAAGCATGGATCAAGGGTGCCTGAAAACATGGAGCAAGAGTGGCTAGTAGAGACGAGTGCCTGAAAGCATGGAGCAAGAGTGGCTAGTAGAGACGAGTGCCTGAAAGCATGGATCAAGGGTGCCTGAAAGCATGGAGCAAGAGTGTCTAGTACAGAAAAG
This sequence comes from Ariolimax columbianus, assembly GCA_036924085.1. Taxonomy (NCBI): domain Eukaryota; kingdom Metazoa; phylum Mollusca; class Gastropoda; order Stylommatophora; family Arionidae; genus Ariolimax; species Ariolimax columbianus. The sequence continues at coordinate 86,835,902 of JAVGWX010000004.1, read as the reverse complement.
TGTCTGAAAGCATGGAGCAAGAGTGTCTAGCAGAGAAAAGTGTCTGAAAACATGGAGCAAGAGTATCTGAAAGCATGGAGAAACGCGACTAGTAGAGAGTAGTATCTGAAAACATGGAGCAAGAGTATCTGAAAGCATGGAGCAAGAGTGTATAAAAGCATGGTTTTCAATCCGGGCACAGCAAGCTGTGCCACACTTGGCACCCACGTGTAAGGTGTCAACTGTGAGGTCGTTATGCGTTATTTTCTTTGGGGCAGTTATTTTTCTTGTATCATCTGTCGGCGATAACATTCCGTTCGGTGACCTGAGCTCCTTATGTGATTTCAGAGCGCCAGGTGAAACAGTTGTACGCAATTTGTTCTAGGAGATGACGTCAATGTTGAATCTGCTCAGATATATTTTTAAGGAGCCACTATCCCAGCAACTTTATCAGGATACGTTAGTCTATGTGTTCATCGTTAAGGTTAGGGATCGAAGAATAGTCAGGGTTGTGTGACACGTTATGATCATGACTACATCTGACGTCCCGGTTGGTATTACTGGAGACAGGATGTGTATCAGTAGACTGGTTGTATCAAAATGGTTATATCAGTAGACTGGTTGTATCAGTAGATCGGTTGTATCAGTAGACTGGTTGTATCAGTAGACTGGTTGTTGTATCAGTAGACTGGTGTATCAGTATGGTTATATCAGTAGACTGGTTGTTGTATCAGTAGACTGGTTGTATCAGTATTGTTATATCAGTAGACTGGTTATATCGGTAGACTGGTTGTATAAGTAGACTTGTTATATCAGTAGACTGTTGTATCGGTGACTGATTGTATCTGTAGACTGGTTGTATCGGTAGACTGATTGTATCGGTATACTGGTTGTATCGGTATACTGGTTGTATCGGTATACTGGTTATATCAGTAGACTGGTAGCATCGGTAGACTGGTTGTATCTGTAGACTGGTTGTATCGGTAGACTGATTGTATCGGTATACTGGTTGTATCGGTATACTGGTTGTATCGGTATACTAGTTATATCAGTAGACTGGATGTATCGGTAGACTGGATGTATCGGTAAACTGGTTGTATGTAGACTGGTTGTATGTAGACTGGTTGTATCGGTAGACTGGTTGCATCCGTAGACTGGTTGTATCGGTAGACTGGTTGTATGTAGATTGGTCGTATCGGTGTACTGGTCAACGCAGTGAAGATCTATAATGCCTATCCCACATTTGAGACGCTACCGAGAAGCCTTATATTGCTCAATGGGGCCTTATCGAATAGGTACGCGTGGGGATGTAGGAAGAGTCACTGTAACCCACTACCGAAGAAACATTCCCAAGAGAAATTCAAATAACTACAAGTAGTTCAGAACAGCAACATACAACATCAAACAACAACATCATCAGAAACATAAATATCTGAAACAGTTTGTTTCAGGGGACTTTGTCAAGGCTTTCTCGTAATCAAAAAGCAGAAAAATAGAGGTCGTTATTGATAGATCAATCTTTCTACAAAAATAGCCTCAATGATCCAATTGCATCCCTTGTACCTCTGGCCTTGCGAAATCAAAACTAGTTATCTTTCAGCTCCTTCTAAGTTTTTCCATCGATTCTGTCTTTAATTATCTTTAACTTAATTTAAAATGCATGTATGCATATTCATAGATCTGCAAGAGGACGTTACATGAAAACCTTAAAAGTGGGATAGAACTGAGAAACGCCATCCTATGCATTCTAACTTGTTCATTTTGATACTAAGGATACCAATAGTGTCCTGCACGTACGATCACGGTGCAGGCAAACAATATGACGTCAAAATTGCAGTTAAAAGAAGGTCGCTCCACTATTGACATACACCAAAGCGAAGCAGCGGCCTTTTGTCAGTGTTTTTTAGCAGTGAAGGGGTAAAACCTATAGAAATTCATCGGCGAACACACACACTTAAACATACATATTCGCACGCAGAAATAACACAATGGTTTTTACTATAGACAGATTTGCCTTTTTTGTGTACCTGGTAATGATGGAAACAATTTAGACTGGATAATAGGATTAAGGGGATGCAATAGATTTTGATGAACCATTAGAAGATATTCATTTTGCCGATGATGTGTGTATGCGTGCGTACAAGAAACAACACAGAAAGAAAAAAAGTAAACAAAAAACTGGCAGTGGAAACAGCGAAAGTAGGAAGGTATATCAATGTCATTACAATAAATTTTTTTTTAATGCTTTAAAAATCTTCTATACTTTCAATCAGTAAATCAAAACGCGTCGCTTCTCTTGGTGTATAAGTCATTGACATCATTTTGCCATAATACACATGGACTGATCTTTCTGCCTCTCTCCAGGTGTAAAAGTGTAATCTTAGTTCCTCTGCCTCTCTCCAGGTGTAAAAGTGTAATCTTAGTTCCTCTGCCTCTCTCCAAGTGTAAAAGTGTAATCTTAGTTCCTTCTCATATGCTCTTCTCCGTGTTTTTTTTGGTCTACCTGTCTTGCTTTTCCGTTGAGAATTTTATATAAGAGCCTGTCTGGCTATGTTGGCCGTGCCTTCTGTAGAGAATGTCCTATCCAGCACAATTTTCTTCGCGTAATTTGTTGTTTCAGTAGTTGTTGCTGGCTCCTTTCCTATGGACCTTCTTCCTCATCATGTCCTGCCACTTTATACCCATTATCCTTCCTGGGTATCGGTTAACGAATGACTGGAATGTTTATTGTGTGTTCTTGGTTGTATATATATATATATATATATATACGGATTAGTTGATAAAAACATATTTACGTAATGGCTTAGTTACCACACCCGGACATGAATTTATCGTTGCAGCGAGAAAGCCACAATCAGGGGCACATAATACAGACGTAAACCCAAGCTTAGCACAAAACAAACTGAGACAGGTTTAAGATACGCAAGATACGTTTATTTGTACATGGCGGGAGCTTAGTGGTCATGACCTAAGTTAAGTTTTGTTTCGTCGTCCGGGCGCGATTAGAGCCGAGGCACACTGTTAGCACAGAAAGATAGCGAATTGCTCGCTATGAATTAGGCAAACGTGCTTCTCTAGCTGGCTAATAGAATAGCAAAGGCCATCATAGATTTTGGCTGAATGCGCTCAACAGTATGGAAACGTCGAGGCGCCAGCAAAATAACTTGGCTGAAGGTCTACCGTATCGCCATTGTCCCCACTCTGCTCTATGTGGGTGAGAGCTGGACTGTCTACGCTGGTAACGCCAGGAGGCTAAACCATTTTCATTTAAACCGTCTGAGACGCATATCACAGTTACTGAAGTGCTGTCCAGAGCCAACATGCAAAGTATTCATGAACTTCTGCAAATATCTCAATTGAGATGGGGTGGTCGCCTTGCCCGAATGTCAAACGAAAGGCTTCCTAAGAGGCGCCTGTATAGCGAACTGAGCGACCTCTGTGACTACAGACGTCATTTTCAATATGGCTGTGCATGTGCTTGCGACAGACAGTGTCTGCTATCCAAATTAATAACTAAGCTAGAAAATATCCACTACATTATTCAGCTATTCCATATCAGTTTGTGACCTACTTACTGACTTACTCTCACAAGAGTATATGTACTTTATCAGTTTAGTTCAGTTCATCCCGTAACCCATCAGGTCGTTGGGGCACACATGAAGACACTCCAAAAATCCCACGCCATTTTTCTCTGTCTGCCGCCGCCTGTCGTATCTCACTAGGACGAAGGCTTGACCACTCAGTGATGGTGTCCACCCATCTCTTCCTTGGACGTCCTCGCCCTCTCTGCCCCGGTACGGAACCAAAGAGTATCGAGTTGGTAATCCCGTTGGACGTCGCGACGTGCCCGTGCTAGGCCATCTTTCGTCTGTTGATTGTTGTGAACAGATCTTTAAAAGGACCAGTAACGTTTTAAACTCTCTGTCGTATTGCTACGTTCGTGATACAATCTTTATATTTAACATTTAGGAATTTTCTATAGCACCTCATTTCCATTGCATGTATTTTGCCCTGGATATCTGCTGTAATGGTCCAGGCCTCGTAGGCATACGGAAATATTGATCGCACCAAAGACTACTTTATAGACAAAATACTTTTGACTAAACTTAGAATATGAAACTAATTACCTTACTGGAAATCAACTGTATGTACTGGAAAACCACAGTAACCTATGCTGACAGTAAACTGCCGTCGTATGATTTAGCAGACTTTAATCACCATGCATTGGTGTAAGAAATAGAAGTACGACAAGGATTTGTACTGCCCCCCCCCCCCCCCCCTTTCTGAGTTTATCATTTACACAGATTAAAGAATCTCCATGACTCATTATCTGCGGACAATCAATAATTTCATGAACGCTAAATGCTAGAGCGGAAGCGATCAATAACTGAGGTAATTGGCGATCAAGAATAAATACAGAACAAATGTCAAAAGTATATGTATTAGGCATTAACACTGATGGAACACTGTCATAATTAGCAAAGTAGACAATAAATATATTACTACTACTACTACTACTGCTGCTGCTGCTATTAATACTGTAACTACTAGCTGCTACCTCAACTGCTACTACTACAACAACTTATACTAGTACTACAATCACCACTACAATTACTACTATTACAGCTACGCCTACTACCTTTGGGCTTGCCGCCGCATTTTGTACAACAAAGTACCAAGGAAGCATCTTTACAATACCAAACAATAACTTTGACACAGGCTCCCTGATAGGATGCTAACTGTTTTGACAGCCCCAAACTCCTCAGATAGAGGGAAACGGCAAACAACATTACGTTCCAAGGGAGGTAGCCAATATATAGAACACATTCAGTTAGGCGTATAATCAATTCATGAATTTCTTAGATTCTAAGACGCCACTGATTATCACGACTAGCCAATAATTTCTGCATCATGAGCACAACAAAGGTATAGCTGCTATTTTCAGACGCCAAATTGGCGCCCCCCCCCCCCCCCCTCTTTTCCCCCATCCTTTTTCTTATAAGAACTAGAATAATTATAATCTCAAAATCTCAAAATTATGGTATTCAATCAGACACGTGTGTCTTTGCCAGATAGCCAAAATGTTGAGTAAACTCATTTCGCTCTTCTGACTTGGTGCACCATGTTGGACCTAGGACCTCCTTCAGGCTATTTCTCCCCCTTAACCTCGATCGCTCGCCAGGGCGTCTAAAATTGTAGCCTCACCAGAACGCCAGTCTACGTGTCCGTCTGCTATCCGGCATGCATATCACTTGGCCGTCCCATCTGTATTTTCGCAACAGAACAACATCTATGATGTCAGTGAAGATAGTTTGACACCTGATTTATGCGTTGCGGATTTGGTCTCGATTGGAGACCTTCAATGATCTTCCTCCATCGCTCATTAGGTTAACGAGGAGTCTATCTGCTTTCCGTAGGTTCCACATCTCGCAGCCAAATACCAAGGCTGAAGTAACCACTTAAAACTAGAATATCAATGAACTTATTAAGCACCATTGCTGTCTGCATTATCTCATTACATATAGTCGTCTGAGCGTTCGACAAGTTCGTACTAAAACACTAACAAATTTCCTTATGGTTATTTCTCCAACAAGAACATTAACTTCATTGTCATCATGAAGCGTGTCCTTTGAAAAACGTCGGTCTTATAACAGCCGATCTACAAGTCTCGATCTTTTGCCAAGTCTCTCACCACTATCACTTCAATTCTCAGAACCTGGCTTTAGTGCTGGTGTCCGATATGTGGGAAATGTCCTGCATAAAGCATAGGAGTTATAACTTACGACTTGGCGACTAACGTGAGCTGAGACAAGGCTTGGAGATTCTAGCACACGAGAGAGAGAGAGAGAGAGAGAGAGAGTGAGAGAGAGAGATGGAGAGAGAGAGTGAGAGAGATGGAGAGAGAGTGTGTGTTCAGAGGTCACGCATGTTGTGCAAACTTTGACAAAGCCGGTGAGGATTGTCTATGTCCGATAGTCAGGACAGGAAAGAGATGTTGTACTGTAGTAAGTTCGAGGCGATAGTTCTTGATAATTAACACTAGTGAGATGGGTGTTAAAAATTGTGTGTGTGTGTGTGTGGGGGGGGGGGGGGGGTGGGTGGGAGGGAAGTCATTCTGCGAGAATCATGTAAGAGTAAGCATGTCAAAACAATTGGGAGTGTCTAGTTGTCATAGAAAGTGTGGGGGTTTGAATACTTTCATCCCCTTTTGCCTAATCATTAGGGAAAGATAGGGATTTGGTGACAAGCTGTCACATTTGAGATTTAAAGGGAGACAAGATAACCAGGAAAGTTGTAACGGCTCCGGAAAGGAGGGACTTGATAGATTGACATGCGGTGCACGACGAGTAGCGACACAAGCTACTATCTGGTCAATGGGGTGGGGACAGAGGTACTTCGTGACGGGCAGACGTGTTGGATAGGGAGGAGCATAAAGGCCAAAGCACAAAGCAGAACAGGTAGAGCTAGCCGTGAGGTTATCTACTATGTCCGTTAGGTATTTGCATTTTTGCCCAATGGAACGAATAGTAAACCTTCACCAGCGTTTCAAAGGAAGAGTTGGTCCAAGTTCTGCCAGAACGATAATGTAGATTTCACAGACTCTTTTACTGGAATCTGCTGGCAAGAACAGAAAACTGCGTCGGAAAACTCTTCAGTGGGAGAACTACTACATAAAACAAAGAGAGGGCGTAACCTGAAACCTCAGGGAGTAAGTCCTCTTTGAAATGAGGTGTAATACGGACACCATAGGGATCTTCCCCAACCAGTTGAGAATAGCTTTTTTACGAATAGATGGAAAGAAGTGTCAGACTATCAGAAACCAGCTAGTCACACCACGAAGTAGGATCACAAGACTCAAGAAATCAGATAGCTTAATTATAGTTTAAAGTGTTGTGATTCCGTGGCGAAGTGGTTAAGCAGTCAGCCTCGTGATCAGGTGATGTGGGTTAGACTCCGGACTCCGTCGTCTTTTTCACGGGTGCTTGATGCGGAGTCCCCTGCATCTCGTAGTCGCCGCCTAGTCGTCTCGTCCTTGACTTGCCATTGGGGTCGGACGGTTCAAGACGAGAGAGTGAGGATGAAAAGTAGCGATGAAAAGTAATAAAAATATCGCTAGCAAAATGAATTATGTCATCATCGTCCACGATGGACGACGGCCTTTGCCTTTGCTTAGTTTAAAGTCTTCTTCTTCTTCTTCTGCGTTCATTCTCAATCTCCTGCTACTAAGCCCTGAACAGGGCTTTGCAAGTGGCAGGATGTAGTCCGGAGAACGGATTTGCGTTGTGTCGCTAGTTTACAGTTTGACTGCGATATTTGCATCTTTCGGTCCGACACATCCGTCTTCAGCAGGAGTTTAAAGTGTTATATTATAGAAGACAGAAACTAGGTTGTTTACCCAGCGGATGAGTTTCCATCCAGCGCATGATGACAAATCTCTACATAGAAAGATTGGTTGTAGATAGATAAGATGTTTTCGTGGTGAACGCCAACCATGAGTAGGTTTACTCTTTTGTGCGCAATGAAAAGGAAGTTTGGTAGAGCGTCACAGAAACTGTCATCACATTCCAATCGTGCTGATGAAGGTGGCCGAGGTTTTTCAAGCGGTTTTGTTATGCTCGGCTTCTTCGGTGTGTCGCTCACTATAACAAGAGTCACGTTGGCCCCACACCTCGTTAGCCAGACTGCCAAGAAGAACAGGCCATATCACAGGCAGGACTAGGTGGAAATCGAGCTGGGGGTCTTGGCCAGTATGTTGTGCCTGACTCTGACTAACATGTCTGATCAGTATGTTGTGCCTGACCCTGACTAACATGTCTGATCAGCATGTTGTGCCTGGTTTACCTTGGCTTTCATCTGCAGCAGTGACAAGCACGACAGCCGATCGGTTTACCTTTACTTGTACCTGTAGCATTGGCAAGCTCGCCATCTGATCGGCTTACCTTAATTGTACCTGTACCAGTGTCCACCTCGTCTCCTGATCGGTTTACCTTTAATTGTACCTGTGGTAGTAACACGCTTGTCACCTGATCGGTTTACCTTGACTTTTACCACCCTTCACCAATGCTTTGCATCGGTGTGGAACACTGGCCAAATGCTCATGGCACGGCACGATGGAATAATAATTTCCCTGTACAAGGGAAAGGGCTCCCATCTGGAATTCAGCAATTACAGGCCTTATACCCTACTGTCCACCCCGGCAAGGTCTTCGTACATGTGTTTCTCTTCAGACTGCAGCCCCTGTTAATGAGGCATCGTCACCATCAACAATCAGGGTTCACAGCTTCTGGCTCCATCATCGTCACCATCAACATTCAGGGTTCACAGCTTCTGGCTCCATCATCGTCACCATCAACATTCAGGGTTCACAGCTTCTGGCTTCATCATCGTCACCATCAACATTCAGGGTTCACAGCTTCTGGCTCCATCATCGTCACCATCAACATTCAGGGTTCATAGCTTCTGGCTCCATCATCGTCACCATCAACATTCAGGGTTCACAGCTTCTGGCTCCACCATCGTCACCATCAACATTCAGGGTTCACAGCTTCTGGCTCCACCATCGTCACCATCAACATTCAGGGTTGACAGCTTCTCGCTCCACCATCGTCACCATCAAAATTCAGGGTTCACAGCTTCTCGCTCCATCATCGTCACCATCAACATTCAGGGTTCACAGCTTCTGGCTCCATCATCGTCACCATCAACATTCAGGGTTCACAGCTTCTGGCTCCATCATCGTCACCATCAACATTCAGGGTTCACAGCTTCTGGCTCCATCATCGTCACCATCAACATTCAGGGTTCACAGCTTCTGGCTCCATCATCGTCACCATCAACATTCAGGGTTCACAGCTTCTGGCTCCACCATCGTCACCATCAACATTCAGGGTTCACAGCTTCTCGCTCCACCATCGTCACCATCAAAATTCAGGGTTCACAGCTTCTCGCTCCACCATCGTCACCATCAAAATTCAGGGTTCACAGCTTCTCGCTCCATCATCGTCACCATCAACATTCAGGGTTCACAGCTTCTCGCTCCACCATCGTCACCATCAAAATTCAGGGTTCACAGCTTCTCGCTCCACCATCGTCACCATCAAAATTCAGGGTTCACAGCTTCTCGCTCCACCATCGTCACCATCAACAATCAGAGTTCACAGCTTCTCGCTCCACCATCGTCACCATCAAAATTCAGGGTTCACAGCTTCTCGCTCCACCATCGTCACCATCAACAATCAGGGTTCACAGCTTCTGGCTCCATCATCGTCACCATCAAAATTCAGGGTTCACAGCTTTTCGCTCCATCATTGACGCCATTCTCACCCTCCGCCTCCTCACGGAACTGCACCGCGAGTTTAACCCCCCGCCTACGGGCTGCCTTCGATTATGTGGACAGACACGTAGCCACGGACACGCCATATGGAAGGCCCTACAATGCGAGGGTATCCCAGGTACCCTGCTGACCCTAACTGAGGAGCTGACAGTCATACCAGCGCCAAAATTCGGCTCAGGCGGGATCTCACAGAGGAGTTCACTACATCCTCTGGTGTCCGACATGGCTGTGTCCACGCCTCTGCAATTTTCTGCTGCGACATGGAATGAATCCCTACACAGCCTTCTGTACACAACCCAGGGGTCCTTGTCGGCGACTCCCGGGTAACCCATCTCGTCTACGCCGATGAAGTCGTCATACAGGGCAAGAATTCGCAGACCGTGATAGGCCCCCTAGAGGCACTGGATCGATCGGCTACCCACCTAGGCTTGCACATCTCATGGACGAAGACAAAAATCCAAAACTACAGCAGAGGCCCTCTGCGATGACTACCACCGTGAACGACAACCCTGTTGCATTCATCGAGGACTTTGTCTACCTCGGCAGCAGGCAGTCCTCTGACGCACGTAGCAGTCATACATCACACGTAGGATGGGCTTAGCGGCTTCATCCATGCACTCGCATCCTGGAGACATCCTCGGGGCCGCCCTCATAACACCTGGCTAAAACAGGTCGCCACCTCCCTAACAGAACTGCAGGCCGCCTGGGACGCGGCATCAGACGTGGTCATGGACATGCTCATTTGTGGCCTGGTCGCCTAAGCGTGCTATTGCTGCACAATAGAGTAGTTTGCCACTACTTTCCGTACGTGGAGGAGCAATCGTCCGAGAAAAAAAAACCAGTGTCTGACAAACTGAACACGCTGGGAATCGAGCCTGATGAGTTGGGATTGTGAAAACAGAGCGAGTTTCACCCCTAGGCCACGCAGTCTCGACAAGGGCCACGCAGTCTCCACAAGGGCCAGCAGTCTCCACAAGGGCCACGCAGTCTCCACAAGGACCACACAGTCTCAACAAGGGCCATGCAGTCTCCACAAGGGCCACGCAGTCTCGACAAGGGCCACGCAGTCTCCACAAGGGCCACGCAGTCTCCACAAGGACCACACAGTCTCGACAAGGGCCACGCAGTCTCCACAAGGGCCACGCAGTCTCCACAAGAGCCACGCAGTCTCCACAAGGGCCACGAGATCTCTACAAGGGCATAAAGTCTCCACAAGGGCATAAAGTCTCCACAAGGCCACGCAGTCTCCACAAGGGCCACGAGATCTCCACAAGGGCCACGCAGTCTCCACAAGGGCCACGCAGTCTCCACAAGAGCCACGAGATCTCCACAAGAGCCACACAGTCTCCACAAGGGCCACGAGGTCTCCACAAGGGCCACGCAGTCTCCACAAGGGCCACGCAGTCTCCAAAAGGGCCACGAGATCTCCACAAGGGCCACGCAGTCTACACAAGGGCCACGCAGTCTCCACAAGGGCTACGAGATCTCCACAACGGCCACGCAGTCTCCACAAGGGCCATGCAGTCTCCACAAGGGCCACGCAGTCTCCACGAGTATTTATACATATATTAAATTCCATTCCTTCATAGCGTTCGATTGGTTCGCCAAGGTCGTTGTGTATGACAAGGTCAAAAATAGCACCACTGCCTCACATAGAGAAAATCGTAAGAGACGACCAACTGTGTAACATGGCATAGCACCGGTCGTGGTTAGGTGGTTTATTAATTAAGAGCAGCAAAGATGGCGCCTAGCAGGCTGAGGGTCTACTCTGTTCTAGTGTTTTAGTCTATTAATATGGACTCCCACATCAGTTTACCACCCTCGCGGAACTTGTCCCAACGAGCTTACTTCCACAGGAGCATCAGACCCTGTAGAAATACAGGTCGAATAAGATTACGACATAGCTTCGTGACCCCTTGTCACGCTGTAGTTTCTGAAAGTTTTGGATACAGGTTCGTGGCGGGTTGTCCGGTAAAGTCCAAAAGACAAAGACGCAAACGCAGTTTTTTGGAATATTTACTTGTTAAAAGTTTTAATTTATCTTTATAGTCATTTGTAGCTTTTAAAAAAAAAAATTATATGGCCTTGTTTCTTTGTTTTGATTGGCCGATTGATTTCGATGGCTGCTGACAAGGAAGGCAGCGGATCGAATCCAATGTAAGGCATGTGTTCTTTTTCTGTTGAGTGTTAAAACATAGCCAGCACTCGACGGGTGACAGCAATGGTGAAGCGGCCTTTAGTCATCTGCCTAACAACACATCGACTACCCCAGCAATGGGAATAAAATCAATCATTCGACAATTTTGTAGTTTTCGTCTGTTTTTTGGTGCTTACTATGTCACTGTTTGGGAAAAAGACATAAAAACAAACTTGTGAAAGTTTATTAAGGTTGAGTTTAATCAAAATTTAAAAATGAGAATGGTCAGATACCGCACCGAGACGAGAACACAAACAAAACCTACGTTACGACAAATAGGCCTTCATCAGGGACAACAATACTGAACTAACAAATCAACATATAAGAAAAGATGGTCAACTTATGTGCATCTGATAGTAAACCCAGTCTGTCTGTTTGGAATTGTTAGATTGTCTGGAGGTTTTTGCTATCCTTATTTTGGTGTATTGATTACCACGTTTGGCTTTTAACACAACTTTTATCTGGCAACCCTGCCTCGAAAAATAACACCAACATCAATTTCAAGGCATTGGAAGCTCGCAATAATAATAAACAACAGCTGAACAACTGTCAGTTAAAAGGTAATAATATGAAGTTTTATAGATGACACAATCCTCTATTGGCCCCATTTTCAGAAAGAGGTTACGCCTTTGATCTGCAGTTAAAACTTCGCCATCTTCTAACCAGATGTCTGTTCCGTTTTTACCAAGATCGTCACATCCCCATAATTCCTGAATCGGAGTATTAAGAAAAAAAAGTTCTAATTTTTGCATTGTTTTTACCGACATTCAAAATGCACCAATAGATCGACAAATGGATTCTGCTATTGTGTAATTAGCGGAATAAAATAAGCCAATACAAGCTTCTGTGTTTCCATTGACAATCCTCCTGAAACCTGTTTGCCCGCAGCCTGTAGCTATGGTAGAGGCCTCCCTCGGCTGCTGTAGGTGATGGTTGACTGGCAGCGAGGAGCGAGCCAGGAGTACACAGTCCGGAGAATGGATTGTACATTAAGCTCCTGCATTCCTTGTAGAATTCCATGCAGCCAGAGGCGCAGGAGATGGTGGTGGGGGCTACCCAGGCTGGTCCTAGACGCAGTGGGCCTATAGTTGTGTTTTCCTTCAAACTGAATGTGAGATACGATGTGGATCTGATCAAAGTTGGGTTTCTTGTTACGATCAACAGACACGCTAAAATAACAATAAAAGTAGTTGTAATGATAACATTAAGAAATACAATTGTATTAATAATAATAAATGAAATCACTAGTAGAGATCAAGATGCTGAGCAGCGCATGAGCTGCAGTGGTCAGCGACCCATAGCTGACTGCTAGCATCAGGGCCAGCGAACCAGAGCTGCCAAGACCCTTCTACACCTCCACACGGTGATCCTGGATAACAGGCTGCAGTAGGGCAGACTGGCTAAGGAGAATGGATCGAAGAGAGAATGCTAACCCGGTACTCAAAAAATGCTTGCTGAAGTCGGATGTGTTGGACCGAAAGGTGCACATATCGCAGCCAAGCTGTAAAACTATGACACAACGCATTCCGTTTTCTGGACTACATTCTGCTACTTGCGCCCTTTCAGGGTTTGGTAGTGGGAGATTGAGAACGAACAAAGAAGAAGAAGAAGACGAGGAAATTACTAGTTCAAATAATTATGATTATACTAAAAATGGTATTAATAATAACAGTAATAGCATTAAAGTAATAATAACAGTAAGAGTAATACTAATAATCAAATTAATAATAGTAATACCAAAGGTAATAACAATTATATCAGTAAAAGTAATTAATAGTATTAATAATGACATTCATTCTAAAAATACTAGTAGGAATATTAATAATACAAGTTTGACAATAATACCACTGACAGAAGTAATAATACAAGTTTAATATGACTACCACTGACAGTAGTAATAATACCACTGACAGTAGAAATAACACCAATTTTATAATAATACCACTGACAGTAGTAATAACACCAGTTTTATAATAATACCACTGACAGTAGTAATAATACCAGTTTTATAATAATACCACTGACAGTATAATAATATCAGTTTTATAATAATACCACTGACAGTAGTAATAACACCAGTTTTATAATAATACCACTGACAGTAGTAATAATACCAGTTTTATAATAATACCACTGACAGTATAATAATATCAGTTTTATAATAATACCACTGACAGTATAATAATATCACTCTTATAATAATACCACTGACAGTAGTAATAATATCAGTTTTATAATAATACCACTGACAGTATAATAATACCAGTTTTATAATAATACCACTGACAGTATAATAATATCAGTTTTATAATAATACCACTGACAGTATAATAATATCAGTTTTATAATAATACCACTGACAGTATAATAATACCAGTTTTATAATAATACCACTGACAGTATATTAATATCAGTTTTATAATAATACCACTGACAGTATAATAATACCAGTTTTATAATAATACCACTAACAGTAGTAATAATACCAGCAGTTGTTGTTGTTTAATGTCCACTACGATCAAGTTTACCCTTCTGTGTGCCCTGAAAATGGCGTTAAGTGGCTTGTTGTAGTAGCTTTCTTCATACCCCAACCGTGCTGATGAAAGCATACAGCGATCCTTCATGCGGTTGTGCTATACTTGGCTTCATCTGCATAAGTCTCACTACTGGGGGGATCACGTCGATCCCCATTTCGTTAGCCAGAATGTCTTTAAAATAGTCGGTTTCACGGGAACAATACATGGAAGAGATATAGTGGTCTTGGTCAGTATATTGTGCCTGAACCTGACGCAACGTCCTTGTCAGTATGTTGTGCCTGACGGTCTAGCGTTTTAGTTCCCCAATAATACCAGTAAATAGTAACAATAGTAACAGCAATACTAATAAAAGAAATAATAATAATAATAGAAATAATAATACCATCCATAGTAATAATAGTAATAATAACACCCACAATAATAATAGTAATATGTGTGATAATAATGCCAGTAGTTATAATAATAGTAACAGTAATAGCAGTAGTAATAATTGATAATGGTAATAATAATACCAGTAATAGTAATAATAATAACAATTTAAGTAATAATAGCAATTTTAATAATAATTCCGGTAAAAATCATTACAGTAATAATAATACCAGTAATAGTAATAATAATAACAATAACAGTAATAATAACAATTATAATAATAAGTCCGCAAAAATCATAATAGTAATAATAATAGAACCAACTGTGATAATAATGCCCCTAATACAACTTGTACTTTCCTTATTTATTTTTATATGTTGAAACCAATCCGATTTAAAAATATCTTTGTCAGTTATAGTTTTCTTGTTATGGCATACGTGTCTAGCAATAATCATTTTTTTAAATCAAGTACCATAGGCTTTCTTCTTCTTCTTCTTCGTAGGCAGTCAGACAGTAACCATTATTTTTTCGAAAAAAGCGGCGGCCATCCTGAGGCTGTCGCCACTGCCATAGAGCCTGTCTTGCAGTTCCACTGGTGATGGCCACATCTGCTCTCTCTGATCCTCGTATGTCGGGCAGTTCTGCAGCAGATGTTCAGCGGTCATTTTACCAGTACCGCACGGGCATTCGTCGGTACCACCTATCTTCAGTTTGTTGAATAGGTGGTACATCAGTCTATTGTGGCCAGTGCGAAGTCTGAAGACAACGACCTGCTCTCTTCGGTTCAACTGGTAATAGGCATCATTTTTGGTGTAACCAGTATGTTCGGTTTCCATAGGCTTTCAAAACCGATGACACGGCAAAACGGCTGATATGACCGTTTACCGGTTATCTATCCAACAATCGGTACAGCCCTACAATTTACCCTCTTCGATTCAACGTCACTATATTTCAAAGATATGAGAAGCTCTTTATCTGTTCCAGTATTTGATAATTTATTCTTAGTTGTAGAGCATATTTCTTGTCTTCTTTTCTAATTGTGACAGTTTTCGTTTCGTGTGTATATCAACTCCGTACTCATAACCTGTGCTCTTTTTAAAAATCCTTTCTGTTACACAAAAAAGGATGCCTACTACCAGCTGAACAGAAGAGAGCAGGTCGTGGTCTTCAGACTCCGCACAGGACACAACAGACTGAGGTACCATCTATTCAATAAACTGAAGATAGGTGGCACTGACGAATGCACCTGTGGTACAGGGAAAATGACCGCTGAACATCTGCTGCAAAATTGCCCTACATACGAGGATCACAGAAAGCACATGTGGCCATCACAAGTGGCAACACTAGAAAAGCTATATGGCAGTGTTGACAGCCTCAGGATGACAGCCTCAGGATGACAGCTGCTTTCTTCGAACAAATACAAGTTGACGTCTGACAGGGTACGAAGAAGAAGAAGAAGAAATCCTTTCTGTAATTCTTGATCACTTCCAGACAGGATAACTGTCCTTCGCATACCAGACGTTATTTACTGTCACACCACCGATAATGAATGCTGGCATTTCTTCGATCTGTTTAAAGATTTGTTTTGTGTAAATGTTAAACCCGTGAGTGTTACCGATGTCTGAACGGATCAAATCATGAAAACACTGTGACCTGACAGATATGTTGTTAATGACGCTAAGGAAGGGTTGGGCATGGGGCTGTCTACCCCATCCTGTGAAAACTTTACGCCAGAAAGTCAACAGATGTGGATAGTAGACCTGCACCACACAGGAAGCTTATAATGTTTTAATTGAGTGATGAATCTAGTATTAAACAGACAGGGAGAAAGGACACATCCTTGTCTCACACATCCTTTACTATAATCGTAAATTAGATGCGCATAGCTTTTAGAGCAAGGTAATGTAAATAAAACTGGTTGTATGAAGACGCTGCAGAGTCTTATAAACCAGTATAAAGACGTTAAGTTAAGTTAAGTATGGTGAGTAAATCCTGCCAGATCTTTCTGTGGCAGTTTGCTTTCAGCATAGACTACTGAACATTCTTGCGTTTTTTGCCATCCCTACCTGTGTCTCCCAGACATTTAATCATTTTCTCATGCTGAACCGTCAACAGCTTTGGTGCAGCTAAATAAAAACATTTTTTAATGTTAAGCAATTGAAAGTACCAATTGCAGTCATTATTTTTCAACGTAAATTTAACAATTACGCTAAAGTAACGACACAAAATATATCCCAAAAAATACATAAATAACTCACTCAGGATAGAAATTCATTTGTAGTTTGAGAACAACATCTTTGCTATTCTGAGACACTAAAAGATGATCTACTTTCAAAGCTCCAATTCGACAGTTGGATTCGATGCCTTTCGGAATTAAAGTGTATTTTATTCTAGATTTAGATCGATTACCGAACACAGTTTAAAACTGCGGCATGTTTAGTTCAGATCTAGTAATGTTTATAATTCACTTCTCTGTACTAGTGAATTGCGAGAACTGATGAAATATGTCGGCAGTATATGGATAGAAGCACAGAAAACCATTAGAACAATGGCGGTTGAAAAACGACAGAAAGAATAGAATGATTAAAATGCCATTTTACTAAATAACAGTCACTGACGGACAATTTATTGTTTTTATCGACATGTAAAAACTGTCATCCATCCACCCACCCATCCACCCATCCACCCACCCACCCATCCACCCATTCATCCATCTATCTATCTATCTTCAGTCCACTTATGTCGTTAGACGTCGTGGGGGAGGTGCGACCTCCTTTGTTTCATATTTTTTGGGAGGTGAAAATCCACTGGTGACTTGCCAGGTCAATCCCAGCCCCTGGAATACACGATCGCCTATTTTTGAGACTGTTGGAGGGGAAAGCGTAAATTAGAGCAAGGTAGACCCGCAGCCTGTCAGGCGACATCTAAGCCGCTCCGCTAACCACATAATCAAGACCTGTTGTTATGTAATTTTTCCCGATTTCTAACTGCTAAGGTATTTTTGATGTGCGTGCTACTGCACACGGGTGTCTGATCTCACTACTCAGAGATCAGGCAAAATATTTACCGGATGATCCGCGTGAAATAATCAAGGTGTCTCCACCGGGATTTGAACCCGCGACCTCCAGCACAAGAGGCTTACACCTTACCTCGAGACCACTAGGTTCTCCCCAAAAAATTGTTATCGACATCATGAATATCTACAACGACGTTAACGAAAATAGAAAACTCAGCTGAGTGAACTTACATCATGTAAAAACGTTAATTACACAACTCTTTTCATTACGTAAGTCAGCTTGGGGGATGTGGGTAATAAAACGACAACTGATAAACAGTTTATTGATATCTACTCATTGCAACCATTGTCAGACTTAGTATTTTCCTAAGAAACAACAAGAGAGACAAATTATAGCGTTTAAATTGAAATGTCTGAGAAAAATCATCAACCTGAATAGAAGAGATAACAAGAAATGGTGATTGTATGAATAGTGTCACAACTAGCCCTTGTATTGAATACATAGACAAATATAAACTGCAAGGGTTAAGTCATCTCACAGACCCCAATATGTCAAACTATCAAAGTAAAATATAAAACAAATATGGTTATAAATCACTTAGGAAGACCACGCGGCAAATGTTTAGGTGACATAACAGAAATCACACAACAATATAAGCTTTATTCAACTAACACAACACACTACACCCTAAAAAAATCAAATTTATATCTTCACGTCACTCAACGACACATATGGGCAGAATAATTAAGTAAAGCAAAGGATAAAAGTGTAAGTGGAAATATTAAAACTCTAACTATTGTACTTGTTTAATAGTTTATCTTCGTAGACTGAACTTCAAATATCACGCTGGGGACCGAAAACGTAGCAGTGAACAAGCACAGAGCAGTCAGTGATTCATATTTTTCTGCTAGCATCAGTGTCAGTTACCCATTACTGATAAAGACCCTATTCCCTCTCCGAGTTGTGGTCCTGGAAGCAGACTTCAACCATATCACTACAACCATATCACTACAACCATATCACTACAACCATATCACTACAACCATATCACTACAACCATATCACTACAACCTTACCACTACAACCATATCACTATAACCATATCACTACAACCTTAACACTACAACCATATCACTATAACCATATCACTACAACCTTAACACTACAACCATATCACTATAACCATATCACTACAACCTTAACACTACAACCATATCACTACAACCTTATCATAGAGGGGATATAAACATGCTGGAAAGAATACAAAAAAGAGCGACAAAGCTGATAGTGGGATTCCTGAATTACAGTTAAGAGGAAAGACTCAGAAAAACCGGCCTACAGTGTCTAGAAGAGAGAAGAATTCATGGTGACTTAATACAGGTTTATAAGATGATCAGAGGAATGGATACATTAGACTATAACAAGTTTTTAAAAATACAGCCACCCACAAGAACAAGAGGGAATAGCTACAAATTAACTAAAGAGAGGTCCAGTTTAGATATTAGGAAATATTTCTTTAGTCAGAGAGTGGTGAATGCTTGGCGAGGTAGTGGAGGCAGGGACAATAAATGCATTTAAGAATAAATTGGATGCGCATAGCTTTTAGAGCAAGGTCATGTAAATGATAATGGCTGTATACATACTCTGCATAGTCTTCTAAACCAGTATAAAGACGTTAAGTTAAGTTTAGTTAACCAGGCACCATGGCCAAGACATTAGGATTTTTAAAAGCCGTGCTAAAATCGGATGTGTCTGGCCGAAAGCGCAGATATCGCAGCTTAGCTGTAAACTACGACAGCATCACAAACGTGTTTTTCTGGACGAACGCCGAAAAGACTAAGAAAATATTACGTTGTTCACTTAGAACATTCTACACATATCACTAGGTGAGACTAATCCAGTCTTAATACTTGCCCAGAAACTGGAAAATGTTCGATCAAGCATCGATATACATCCATTATATGTATCGATTAAAATCAGTTCATGTGTTCTTCAGCTGTGCTCATCGCGGGCATCACTGAAACTCAAACCACACGTCCCAAAAACAATTCAATGTGAAGTGCCGGCCCCATCGAAGGTCGACTGCAGCGGAACTCCAACGTCCTCCCTTGCGTGATATCATATTGCAATCTGCTTGGCATTTCTCTGTCTATTTGTAAAGTTATCCTCTCACTAATAGCATTGTTTACCTCTGACACGTTTTGTGTTCTACCTGTGCTTCCAGTATTTGTTTTGCTCAAGTTGGTATGCCTTGTTATGTGACCGAAATCTGTAACTGTTTTATTCTCATGTTGCTCATCAAATTATCTTTGCACCCGTGATTTATCGAATACCTCTATATCTGTTTTCTTTTCTTTCCATATATGCGCCCAATATGTAAATATAGGGGGTCGCTGTAGTCTAGAGGTTAAGGTACTCGCCTATCATAGTGATAAACGGAAACGGTGGGCGATCAAACCCCGCAAGTTTCAAGCGACCCCTGGTCTCACGGGAGGTAAGACCAGACTTCCTGTATCCCGAGTTATCTCTAGTCGTCTCAACCAATAGTCTTGCCACTAAACCAAGGTAACTCGGGTCAAAAGTGAGATTGACGACCAGTGCATTAACTTGCTGACTATAATCTAAATTCAACGCACATCACATTATTAAGACAAAACTGTCTGATGCTGTGGTCATCATCACTTGCGATGGACAATAACTTTATGTATATCCACATTGCAGCTATCTTTTCATTGCCCACAAGTCTATGCCATACAGTCAAGACGAATGTAAATATATATATATATAAGACTAAGTCTTCTTAGGCCACTCATTAAGGTGCAAGTAAACTGATAACTTACTAACTAGCTTTCCGATACAGAAGATAAAATCCACATTCGGCAGGCAGATGTGATCGGTGTGGTGTGTAAAGTCTTGTGTTGGAGAATCTTCTATTGGGGAGCGACTAGACCGCATTGTTAGTCCCCTCTTAAAAGATGATGTGATTCTATTTTCGTCTCTGTCGTACACTCCTGCGATTTATTCTAATTACGTTTCAGTTTAGTTCAGATGCAGTCTCCACGTCGAAGGTGGACTGTATTGGGCCACTAGCGTCTTCCTATCTTGGAGGTATAATCTGCCAGACTTTTTCCTCTCCACTTTTTCATATTAGCCTCTCAATTCTATATCTGGGAGCAAGATCTGAGCAGCGCACGAGCTGCAGTGGTCAGCGACTCATAGCTGACTGCTAGTGTCAGGACCAGCGAACCAAAGCTACAAAGACCCTTCTACACCTCCACGCGGTGGTGATCCAGGATAAAAGGCTGCAGCAGGGCAGACTGGCTAAGGAGAAGGAATCGAAGAGGGAATGCTAACCCGGTATTCAAAAAATGCTTGCTGAAGTCGGATGTGTTGGACCGAAAGGTGCAAATATCGCAGTCAAGTTGTAAACTACGACACAACGCATTATGTTCTCTAGACTACATCATGCTACTTAAGCCCTTTCAGGGTTTGGTAGCGGGAGATTGAGAATGAACGAAGCCAAGTCAAGCAAAGCCTCTCAATTATATCGTTGCTTACCTCTGGCACGTTTGCCTTCACCTTTTCGTACATTATTTTGTTGAAGTATGTAAGTTGGTGTGACCAAAATAACTTTGCTGTCGGACTCTGATTTCGGTTGTTTTAATTTTTTATTTTTTTTTACAACTAATTTCTCCAAGACTTTCATATTTGTTGTCAACTCCTCGCGTTACAGCTACACATTGTGAATAAACCCTGCCAGATCTGACAGCGGCAGTATGCTAGAAGTACAGGTTACTGACTATTCGTCTTTGTTTCCAATCCATACCTTTGTGTAGCTGTGTGCTTGTATATGGCTTGGCTTCGTTCGTTCTCAATCTCCCGCTACCAAACCCTGAAGGGGCTTAAGTAGCAGAATGTAGTCCAGAGAACGGAATGCGTTGTGTCGTAGTTTACAGTTTGACTGCAATATTTGCACCTTTCGGTCCAAAACATCTGACCAGCAAGCATTTTTTGAGTACCGAGTTAACATTCCCTCTTCGATCCCTTCTCCTTAGCCAGTCTGCCCTGCTGCAGCCTGTTACACAGGATCACAGCGTGGAGGTGTAGAAGGGTCTTGGCAGCTCTGGTTCGCTGGCCCTGACGCTAGCAGTCAGCTATAGGTCGCTGACTACTGCAGCTCATGTCTGCTCAGCTCTGGTTCGCTGGCCCTGACGCTAGCAGTCAGTTATGGGTCGCTGACCACTGCAGCTCATGTCTGCTCAGCTTCTTGATCCCGTACTTGTATATATCATACACAGAGCTCTCCATGATTCCAGTTGGCGAAACGTATTTAGTGGTAAGATGTGTTCATTTACTTTGTGAAACATTAATTGTCTGGTCACTTTCTTCTCGAGTATTTTAGTAATGCCGTTCTGTTAGATACTGGTTCGGCAGTTGATCATGTGGAGACCTTGCCAGGTTTAGGAACTGAACAGAGGTAGCTGTGGAGGCAGTCCTCGGCGTTAAAATTGTGTGAAGTAATTTAAGACTTTTTGGTAACTGAGACGCTAATTCATTCAGGCACATCATACTGATCAGGACGTCGTTCTGGCCAGGGTCCGGTGTATTAAACTGACCAAGACCATACCTTTCTTCTATGTAGCGTTCTCTACAAACAGGTTGTTTAAAGGCAGTTTTGTTAACAAGATGGGGAACGACCTGGATTCTATAGTAGTGAGCGTCATGAAAATGAAACCAAGCATAGCATAACGGCCTTTAGGACCCGGATTCACCTTCATCAACACGTTAGGGGTGTGAAATAAGCTACTTTATCCCGTCACTTAATGCCCTTTCCAGGGAACTCAAAAGAGTAAATTTACTCATTGTGGGCATTCAACAACAACAAAAACAACAACAACAAAAACAACAACAGCAACAACTACAACATTTATGACATTTCTGAAACATTATTTATTCATTTGTTCAAAGAAATTATGTGTGTTTTGAATGTCTATGAAGTGTTATGTGTGTGTTTTGAATGTCCATGAAGTATTATATGAGTGTTTTGAATGTCCATGAAATGTTATGTGAGCGTTTTGAATGTCCATGAAGTATTATGTGTGGTTTGAATGTCTATGAAGTATTATATGTGTGGTTTGAATGTCCATGAAGTGGTATGTATGTGTGTGTCTTTAATACCCATGAAGTAATATGCATTTGTATGTACCGCAGTTTATGAAGTGATTTGTCCATATTTTGACAGATCACGAAGTTATCTTATCTGTCTGCAAAGACTGTCCATAAAACCGTCTGCGTGTATTTTTGATCGCTTGTGAAAATAGCCGCTGAACAAGTGATCTACCAACTTTGTGAGAAACAGAAAAAAACGACATTTAACAGCTCACACTCTAACATGCTTGAACAAAAAGTAACCATAAAAAAATTAGCATGATACTTTGTTGAACAAAGGGAGATCAGTTTTCCAATTAGAGGTAACTCATTATTATCGGATATCGTTATATGAATGCACTAATTGTTATTAGTCACGAGGCTGGCAACAAGACTATTCAACAGTCTGATTATGATGTATTGACGAGAGTAAACAAACAATTAATCTGATTTTGTTTGATTGTTTCTGCATCACCATCAAAACATCTCGGTTTTCCGCGGAGCACAGTTCTTCAACAGATACATTACTTGTCTTCCTGTGCCAACTGTGTCCACGTTTTCTGTTATTATATTATTTGTGTCACGAAATATTACAGGCAAAGATCTACCAACACAACAAAGTGAACACATACAAAGACTTTCATCCACGCGAGATAGTTTAGGTGTTAAAGCAGATAGGATGTGCGTAGAACACATAAACTTAAAGTCACACAGGCAAAACACTTGACATAATTATTCCACTTTACAGACCACAAAAGAGTAATCGCCTACGGAGAAGTGCGTGGACTTGGTATGTAAGTCGAGTACAAGTTTGGTTTGCAATCCCAGCATACGGGGTTCGAAAATAACTTCATGTCCAGTTTGAATGAGCATTTCGGGAATTTGCCTCTGTATGAACGCTTCTTCAAGCACAGAAAGTATTGGCAAAACTACTGTACTGCAAAACTGTCATAGTGGAAAACGTTACAAACAGATACAAACATGCAGAACCTTAATTTCGTTGAAAGCTGAAACTGCCACTACGTTATTACAGATGTACAAGACTGAATAATGTTCTGTCCAACTCTTCATTTGCATATCCCTGTCCAGAATATTCTCACCTGTCGAAGATTTCAGTAGCGCTGTGCATTTTTATTTCTCGTCCAAATGCTTTCGTTATGCTCTTGTACATTCCCCTGATGTTACCAGTGTCCGCTGCCGACTGTATCGACTTATAGAGTTGAAGTCAGTAGTCATTTGCACAACTGCTTGCCAGTCTCTGTACTGTACTCTTTGTGGATTGGTAAGCCTTCAAGATCGTGCTGTTTGGGGAAATCTTGAACTCCATGCCAGTGGATTGGGGCTTTTTAATGGCTAGTTCAAGAATGGCGGAGCCACCCTCAAACCAGTCATTTCTGCTCGTTTTCTTCTTTCCAAAAGCCGCCAAGGCTGTGGTGTGCATTGACCCTCTGACGTATTCCCACCTTTCTGTAGCGCTTCCAATAGTGCGCTGTTTTTGTCAGTAATTCAGAGACATATTTTGTGAATTCCGTCCTTTCAGGGATAACAGTTTTTGCTGTGTATATGCAGCATTTGCCCGCAGATCTTTCGAGGTGGATCTTCTTAAGGCTAGAGCCTCAAATTGCAGCAGACCAGTGATTGGTCCGTATCACAGTCTGCACTGTGAATCGTGCGGGTTTGCAAAACATGTTTAAGTTCAGACCGTCTAGTGATGATCAGGTCCAGATGATGCCAATGTCTGGAGCAAGGATGTCTCCCGAATACGTTGTGCTGGTGCTTCGTTTGGAAGAAGGTGTTAGTTATGCACATGTCGTGGTAGGCACACAAATCCAATAACTGCTGTCCATTTTTGTTAATCTTTCTGACACCGAACTTTCCTATGCACATAGGCCAGGAGTCGTGATCGGCGCCCATCCTTGCGTTGAAGTTCCTCTATAAAACCAGGTGTTTATCACTAGGGATCCTTGTGATGAGTGAGTTCAGCTGGTGATAAAACAAATCATTGGAGTCATTAGTGACACAAAGTGTAGGAGCATACACGCTGATCAAAGCAATGATGGCATTGGATGTTTGGATAAAAGATTTAATA
The DNA here is from genome assembly GCA_036924085.1 of Ariolimax columbianus. Lineage (NCBI taxonomy): Eukaryota > Metazoa > Mollusca > Gastropoda > Stylommatophora > Arionidae > Ariolimax > Ariolimax columbianus. Next base: position 86,811,232 of record JAVGWX010000004.1, on the reverse strand, counting down.
AATGCTCTGTGTCCTTTTGGCATATCTCTGGCGTCCCTAGAAGGGCGTTTTTTTTCTTAACAGCATAGCCGACGCCATGTTCTCTAAGGTCATCCACTCCTGTATTAGCGAAAATCACATGTGTCATCATCTGTGTATCCTCATCGTTTATTATTCCTCTTGCACCGTGATAAACCAGTTCGGAGTCTGTTCAGCGACTCCCATGTTGTGTATGGTAGATGATGTTCACGGGCATGTTCTTCCCAAAGTTCCATCTCTGGGGCCTGCATCAATTCTTGTCATCTCACGATGTGACGACTTTCAGGGTTTGTCTGTATGGGCTGTGTTGATTGTAAGAAGCTATGTCTGGATTTAAGTCTTGTGCTCTGTACCTGATGTCCAAATATTTGGTGCCTTGGGTCGTGCTCCTGTTTTTCTCGTTCGATTTCTGCTGCGTCGCTTCTTCGGATCTCAGTTTGTGCTATGTCAATTATGGGGTATATTTTATAGATGGGGGTGAGTTTTAGACACCCTGATACTGTCCGGCCCGCCAAATATATTGCTGTATCAACTAGTTTTGTATGAGCAGAGTTTTTCCAGACTGGCGCAGCGTATTCAGCTACGGAAAAAACACAAGGCAAGTGTAGATGTTTGAGGGACTGGTGGCTGTGCCCCCCCCCCCCCCCCCCCCTCGTCCATGTTGTGCCAGTCAATTTTCGGATGATACTATATCTTGCATGTATCTCACTCTTTGTTTCCCAACAGTGCGTCACGTAAAACAATGTGCAGTCTAATTTTACGCCTAGATATGTGGGAGCCGTGCAGGGTTCATGCTCCTGCTCTTGTAGCCTAGTCTGAAGTTTTCTTTTTTGCCTCTCGTTTTATGAGGTGATACACATACACCCGCACATACCCGGGTTTCAATGTAATTTGGTTTAAGATGATTCTCGTGGTATTCTTCTGCATGGGCATTGAGAGAGCTTGACAGTTTGTTTTCAACCTCCTCGAACTCCTTTCCCTGGGCATCAACTGTTGTGTCTTCAGCATAGATACGTTTTCTTGTGTCTGTGTCCATGGGCAGGTCATTAGTTTATATGTTATTTAGCATGGATTATATGACACTTCTTTGTGCCAGGCCGTTGTTTTTGGATTCGTCATCTGCTGTCCTTTTCCTCCAAAGTTATACATATAAGCATTTGTTATGCAGAAGACATTTGGTGATATTGTTCCGACGCCAGTCTTTTGTCATGGTGTATAGCTTTTATAGTAGTCTCCGATGGTTTATGGTGTCTATGCTGCACTTAGGTCAATATAGACCACATCTGTGACCTATTCGCGTTCGTACCCATCCTCTATTAATTGTGTCTAAATAAGGATTTGACTGCTGCAAGATCTTTTATGTCTGAAACCAGCTTATTGGACAGTCAGCTTCTTTGTCTATCAAAGGAGAGATGCGATTCACGAACGATCTTTCAAAAACCTTATACACGTGACATAGTAGCCACACTGGGCGGAAATTCTTAGGTTCCCTCTGTGTTTTTCCTGGTTTTATCAGCGCACCACATGAAATTTCCTCCATGTTTTTTTAACCAAAGCACAATAAACCAAGTGTACTGCTAGGATGGGAGACTATCGAAAAATAGGAATAAAATGTTGCTCATAAAATTCCTGTTACCTAATTACTATCGGCCCTAGTATATATATATATATATATATATATATATATATATATATATATATATATATATATATATATATATATATATATATATATATATATATATGCGCGTGTGTGTGCGTGATAGTTTTAGTGCATTGTTAGTTCGGATATTTTATACTAGGGAATCGTATTTTAAAAGTTAAAATATCTTTTAATATCGTTTTCAAGATGCTTAGCAGTGGATAGCTGGATGCTTGCGTCGGGGCCAGCAAAACAAAGCTGCCAAAATCCCTGCTACACCTCCACGTGGTGATCCTGGATAACAGGATGCAGCAGAGCATACTACCTAAGGAGAAGTGATTGAAGAGTGAAAGCTAACCAGGTACTTAATAATGCTTGCTGAAGTTGGATGCATCGGGCCGAAAGATGCAAATATCTCAGTCAAGCTGTAAACTTCAACATAACGCATTCCGTTCTCCAGACAGAGAACTACTTCCAAAGTCATTTTCAGGGTTTGGTCACTAGAGATTGGGAACGATCAAAGAATAGATCTCGTTTCCAAAAAATACGAAATCTAAGTACAATGTGCAGAAATCGTCAGGTGGGTTTCGTTTATTTTTGTCACGGTTCGGTATTTGTATTTTTAAATCCAACTATTTATAGATTCTGCTGTGCTGACGGTCACGCTTCTTGTTTGCTATTATACACATATGATTCATTCATGATTTAGCTGTACAGAAGAGGACCAGAAAAGTAAAATATAACATTTGTTTCGCTTGACTAGTGCTTTTAAATTACGGTTATTGCAGAGATGCAACTTATGGCTTTACCATTTATGGCTTGGTTATCAGCGTTCCGTGTTGAGTGATAGTGATAGCTTTTCAATCTTGTTGTGGTTAAAATAAAAGATCTTTTGAAACAGTTCGTTGTATATGCATGTGCTGCGTCTTTGTAATGTTATTACTGTTTTTCATGCTGGTGTGTCAGCTCTCATGCACCTAGTTTAGCATTGTTTACAAATAGCAACAATGAGAAGTAACTCTCACCTACTGTTAAAATTCCTATAACCATCTTTTTGGAAGAAAAAAAAACCATCAACAGATTTACATGCCAGGTTGGATATCTAACAACCTGTTAATGTCAGTTCAGCTATTATTTTGTTGTTTAAATAATACATTTATGAAAAAAAATAGCAGTAATAACACACATATGTTACTATATATATATATATATATATATATATATATATATATATATATACACACCCTTTGTACAAATGTAGTTTTTCTCACAATGCTGTCAAGTCATGTGTAGCGCTGACGATTTATCCCTTCTGTAACCGTGTCCTTTTGATCTACTAACTACTGCTTGGCTTGTCCTCCACGAACGGGCACATGTTGGTGAATCCGAATTTCAAATCGTTACTCAAATGATACTTTTGTGTGCAATTGTATACCTGCTTGTACACAGATTGAATAAATTCAGCGACCTTACAGTGAGATCTTTTTTGTGTTCATCGCTACTCTCATGTTTTGTTAGTTGGTTTCATCGGTAAGTTTTTGTTCGCGATGAGGTTCTTTGGTCGTAACGTAGACTTCGTTCATCATGTCTTTTTAATTCGACGCGGAATATAATTCTGAGCCGTATTTGTCCATGGTATTATGTTAATTTACTTTCCACATAATAAAACACGCAGAGGGCGCAAGATTGCATGACAATGTTTTAACTCTAAATCGTGTTTATTTTTATTTTTGAAATTAATAAATCGAAGTTGTAACGGTACTGAATGTCAAAGTCGAAAAAAAACAAATATAAGTTATGGCTCAGTGACCGTACACGGACAACAACACCTATATAAAATGGCTCAATGACCGCACCAGAACAAAAACAAAACTACACCAATGTTACAGCCACAAGGCCTTCGTCGGGGACATATGTTCTTATAACAATAAAACATCTCTAAACTGTCACTAAAACATCTGATTAGCAAAGAAAAATAGAGCGCTTGCTTCTCGCATCGATACTACCGGGTTCGTCACCGTTTTCAACACACATCAGTATCAGTCGACCAAAATGTAAATTAAATCAACACCTGGATTTTTGTTGGGGTTGGAAAGGCAGCGAATAAATAAACTGTCTACCCCCAATCCATCATTTGCTGCGCCTAGCTATTTCAATCACGGTTTTATCCCCGTTTAACACGGTTGTGGTTGGATATCTGGCAACCATGGAAAATTTTCGTACGTTAGCTCAAGCTCAAGGCTGAATCTGATGGCATCCTTCTTGTCGTTGTCTTCGAGTCAATTGTTTGTTCAAACAGTTTACAGCCATATCAGCGCGTTCTTTTATCATCAAATGGTGAGTTATCATTCAGCGATGACTAATCGGCACGTTTAATTACAACTTAATTGCTAATTTGTATATGTAGAATAAGGGTGTAGTGAAACACGTCCTCAGTATGTCACACTTAGAAGTTAGATGTGGTTTGTTGGAAGGACTATTGTATCGACGCTGTTCTATTCTTAGTCGGTCGAGCTTCTTAATCGGTGTTCAGGCAATGGGGGAAAAAGGTTGGGTGGAAGCCAATTCACACAACTGTTTTGTGTTTAGAACAAGAACACTTTCTTAATTAAAGCTATATTACCGTAATTACATTCAGTTTCAGCATTGTTACTTGAAGTTGTACCTCATGAACATTACAGTGCGGTGCACACAGTAGTCTGAGTAGTTAGTAGTCATTTGACATTATTAAGTAGATCTAGAAGATAGACTCTATAGGCCTATTTAAAATTTAATAAATTAATAAACTGTCTACACTGAAACAAATAATAAAACAAACTACATGCATTGAATATGATTGAATGATCATAGGATCTTTCAAATGAAAACCGTACAAGTTTTTTCTCCTTCTAATTTATGAAGAAAAAATGGTAAAACTCAGAAACTGGCTCACTACCATTTTTTTTTTCCCAATGTATTCAGTACGTCCCACAATGCATACAATGTGAATGTCCTTGGATTCAATCATTCAAAGTCCCTCATTCCTCTCTGTGCATAGATCATAGACAACATACCACCAACATGTGATACACGATCTTGGACTGCTATTTCTGCCTCTCTCCAGGTGTATTCATTTAATCTTAGTTCCTTCTCATATTCTCTTCATCATGTATTTTTCTGTCTACCTCTCTTTCTCTTGTCTTGAAGATTTGATGAAAGAGCCTGTCTGGCTATGTTTGACGGGCCTTCCATAGCGTATGTCTTATCCAGCCCTTCCATAGCGTATGGCTTATCCAGCCCTATTTTCTTTGCTTAATTTGTTGTTCCATTTAGAAAGCCATACCAGCAGGAGAGACCTGAACCAATTTCAGAGCTTAAGCAACATCTGTACATGCAGCAACTCAGATTCTTGTCAACTAAAAAAAATACAAGAGTGACCTCAAGCCTCAAACAAGATAGACTCTCAATTGAAAATAAATATAACATCGGGTTGCTGTCCCAAAAACCAGATGTAGTCCTACAGTGGATTTCAGCCCACTGTAGGATCATTGGCAACGAGTACACAGATTCGCCATCTACAGACCTATAGAGAATCAAGTACACTCATCAAATGATCCATAAGGACTGAATAGAGGGACCGGCACAAAGAATACAAGCCAGAAAAGGACAGCATAGACAAACTTGGCAGAGATGGGCAGACAAAGATCTTCAGAATCAGAACGGGACATTGCAGACACAAGGGCCGCCTCCACAGAATGTATCTTAGATACACTGCCACTTTATGCCCATTATCTTCATAGGCATCTGTTAACGAAGGACTGGAGTCTTTGTTGTATGACCTTGGTCATTAAATGTGTCTCCGTTCCATACAGCAATACCGACTTGACACTGCAGTTTAATATTCTAATTTTTGTGTTAATCTTGATTTCTCTGGATCTTCCACAGCGGCCTAGGTCTGCTTTTGTAGTACATTCCACTCTTTAAAAAAAAACGCCTCGCTGTCATTCGTGTCTGCAAGTTTGGGGGTGAATGTTCACTTTTACAGAGGGGTAGAAAAAACATATGCGCCTGAAGAATGCGTCTACTAATTAAGTCATTGATAAATCAGCATAATAGACAAGATCTTGCTGAAGACGGATGTGTTGGACTGAAAGGTGCAAATTTGGCAGTCAAACTGTAAACTAGCAACACAATGCAATCCGTTCTCCGGACTACATCCTGCTACTTGCAAATTTCTGTTCAGGGCTTGTTAGCGGGAGATTAAGAGTGAATGTAGAAGAAGAAGAGACAAGATCTTTCTCTGAACTATCGTGAAAACACAAATATTCTACTATAATTAAAACACAAGTTATGCTGTCATGAATTGGTTGGGTCAAAAAATTATTATTTTATTATTGTTTTTAAAAAAATTATTAAAAAACTCTAGGTCAGACATTTATATTTTCTTCATATAATAAAAGTACAAAGCACAACAAAAGAAAATGCGCATTTTCTACATCTTTTGCATTTTCTATTGTTATATTAATGAAAGTAAATAGATTGCACGTGAGATTATCAGAATATTACACATGAACCTGATTACTGAACAAACAGTGATTTATAAAAATGGGATATAAAAAATGCCACATTTTTAGTTTAATAAAATATTCATACATACTTAATTTATATTGTATATGATAATTTAGAATATGTTCTTAGACATTTACACTTTACTAGCTCCTACTGTTCTTGACACACTGCATCATTCGTACTTTCTCTTTCTCTCACTTTGAAGTTGTGCATGTACAACTGAAGATATTTGTAACAAATGAGTCTACGTTATAAATTTTAATCATGACAAGTTGTTCTTAACTCTTAACTATTTCCCTCATGTTTGATAGAATTATCTCACTTTGGATGTCAACAACTTCACACCTTTATAACTTTTATGTTTTTTTTAACCTTCTGATTCCCAGTTTACAAAATTACGTCTTTTTCCTGTAGCTGTATAATTTTTCAACATGTCATGCCCCGATGTGGTTGTTGACTTTGAGAACCTCTTTAAAAAAAAATTTGTGTCTGTTCGTTTTTGTTTTGTTTTAAGAGACATATATTAATAAAGAACTTGTTGTTATTGTGTATGTTAGTTTCAGAGATACAAGATGATGATGGTGATAGTGGTGAAAATAGCACAAACATGTAGACTCACCCGGTAGTTGTGTTTGTATATCTTTGTGCACATTTATGTCACAGATGAACAGCAAATCCTCCATATGACAATGAATTGGTTTCAGACTTTTCTGTTTCTCCTTCAAAGTTATGAATCCTTTCCCACACACTCTACACAGAACAGCCAAACACGTCATGTAGTAGTCCAAAGTATGTTTCATTTATAAAAAAATAATGTACACAGTTTAGAATAGATGTTGTTGTTTCCAATGTCCACAATGAGTAGGTTTACTCTTTTGTGCCCCCTAAAAAGGACGTTAAGTGGTGGGTTTTCGTATCTTTCTTTACATCCCGAGCGTGCTGATGATGGTGGACCGGGGTCCTCCAGGCGGTTGTACAATGCTTGGCTTCATCTGCGTGTTGCTCACTACTATGGGGATCATGTCGATCTCTCACCATGTTAGCCAGGCTTCCATGAAAAAGGCCGTTTCCAGGAAGGGCTACTAGGAAGCCAAGGTAAGGTTCTTGGTCAGTACATTTTGCCTGACCCTGACTAACATGTCTGATCAGTATATTTTGCCTGGCCAGACATTAGTCTTCCTTCCCAGAATAGTTTACTCAGATGTTTTCACCTTTAAAAACTGCTGAACTAAAGTTTCATCAGTTTGCAAGTCTGGATTGGTGTACATAGGTACATGCAACAACGCATGTAATCTGTTCACAAGGAAAAACTAAGCTTGTTTAAGTGTTTGAAAAATTCATAACCCCATTATACATAATGCCAAACCTGTGATTTAAATTGAAAATAAATCTCTTTACTTTTTAGATACATTGCACGAGAAATGAGACATCTTAATATAATTTGATATTAGAAAGTATTACCTATTTCAACAATTGTCATAAAATATGGTCACCTTTTTCAAACTAGTATTGTAGGCTTATATAAACTTACAAATTCAGAAAATCCACAGTAAAATGGAACAAATGACAAATTCCCTTCATAGTGTGTAAATTCTATCCTGCTAGTAAGGTGGGCGTAGATATATTGATAGAAAGACATGTAAGTTTTAGAGCTCGCATTTGACCTTTTGACCATTTTCCTTGACCTCGCCTATTTGCATAAATTACCCAACACTGGTAGTGACTATGCGAGAAAAACTAAATTTCGACTGAAACAAAGCATTGTATAGTGTCAGAAATGCCAGTCTTTCCTTTCCAATTCTGGTCTTTACATCTGCATCTTCATATTAATATTTAGTTCCAAATTGACTGATTGTTCTTTCTACACAAAAAATGATGCCTACTACCAGTTGAACAGAAGAGAGCAGGTCGTGATCTTCAGACTCCACACAGTCCACAACAGACTGAGGTACCATCTATTCAATAAACTGAAGATCGGTGGCACTGACGAATGCACCTGTGGTACAAGGAAAATGACTGCTGAACATCTGCTGCAAAATTCCCCGACATACGAGAAAGCACATGTGGCCATCACCAGTGCCAACACTAGACAAGCTCTATGGCAGTGTCGACAGCCTCAAGATGACAGCTGCTTTCTTCACACAAATTCAAGTTGACATCTGACAGCGTACGTAGAAGAAGAATAAGAAGATTGTTCTTTCACCTTATCAAGTTTCTCTTGCATTTGACTTTGAATGTGTGGCAAAAGTACCATATCATCTGGGTAGTCCAGGTCCTCCTATTGGGGCAATAGTGACCACTGAATACCAGTTCTTTTTCCCTTAATTGATGTCTTCATTATCCAATCTGTAGTCAACAAGAAGAGGAAGGGTGAGAGCAGGCATCCCTGTTTGCACGCCAAAGCTGCCAGTCAGTGCTCCTTCATGAACTACTCTACTAACTGTATCTTTGAATATATTCTGGTTGAGGGTTATGAACTTCTCTGATATCCAATAGTGTCTCAACAGTTGCCATAGAGTTCTTCAATCCACACTATTAAGCCTCTTTTCATAGTCTATAAAATGTGTGTGTAGGAATGATTTCCATTCAATACTTTGTTCTACAAAGATGCTAGAGTATGTATATGATCTGCATTGACACTTCCTCTCGAGTTTTTTTTGTCTACTTCTCTTTTAATCTGTCCAAGATGATTCTGTTGAATATCTTAACTGGCACCGACAGCAATGCAATCCCCCTATAATTGTTGCAATCTGCCAGGTCTCACTTCTTAGACAGTTTAATCAGATTCTGCGGGCACTCTCGCCTCTTCTCAAATCTTCTTGAATAGTTCTTGCAATGTATCTGTGCTCTTTTCTGCCATTGTAGTCTTTGCTGCTGTTCCATCTGGTCCTACCGCAATCCCTTTTCTTGAGTTTGAATATGATCTTTTGGATTTCTATCTTACTTGGTGGGCTGCAGTCCAAGTTCAGGGTCTCCTCTGCTGGTAGGATGTTTGATGTTTCTTGTGGTGGAAGTCTGTTTAGACCTTCTTTGAAATACTCAACCTATCAATTCTGTTGTTACATCGAATGATGCCAAAATCTTGCCGCTTCTATCTTTGATTGGTTTGTTTGTATGTATCTGTCATCTTCTTTGTTAATGAGTAGAGTTACTTCATATTTCCTCTCTCTGCTCACTTTTCTGCCTCCTGTGCAAATATATTCCCTTTCTTTTTTACTCATGCATGTCTTGACTTCTTTGTCTTTAACAGTGTAATTTCTCTGTACTTCTGCTTTGGTGATTCAGGTTTGGTAATTGTTTAGTATAGCTTTTTTTCTTTTTAATTTATTCTTCTTCTTTTTCTGCGTTCGTTCTCAATCTCCCACTACCAAACCCTGAAAGGGCTTAAGTAGCAAAATGTATTCCAGAGAACAGAATGCGTTGTGTCATAGTTTACAGCTTGACTGCGATATTTGCACCTTTCGGTCCAACACATTCAACTTCAGCAAGCATTTTTTGAGTACCGGGTTAGCATTCCCTCTTCGATCCCTTCTCCTTAGCCAGTCTGCCCTGCTGCAGCCTGTTATCCAGGATCACCGTGTGGAGGTGTAGAAGGGTCTTGGCAGCTCTGGTTCGCTGGCCCTGACGCTAGCAGTCTGCTATGGGTCGCTGACCACTGCAGCTCATGCGCTGCTCATCGTCTTGATCCCATTCATTTATTCAATTTTACATAATGTCTCTGGGAAGGAAGATTAATATCAGATCAGGCAAAAGGGGACGGCATGGGCTAGTGGTTAAGGGACATGGCTCACAACCGAAGGTGCTGGGTTCGATCCATAGCACCGGCCGTAACCCCGGGGAAGCAAACCCTTAGAAAAGGCAGGAGGAAGCAGACTTTTACATAAAATGCATGCTGAAGTCGAATGCACAGGGCGGGCTGACAGGCGCAAAATAAAAACCACAATGCAATGCACACCGCCTTGGGGAATAGATAAATAAGGCGAACGCAGAAAAAAAAAAAAAAAAAAGATTAGGCAAAATATACTGATCAGAGATGTTAGTCTGGGTCAGGCAAAACATACTGGCCAAGATTTTCACCTTGGCTTCTTCGTAGCACTTCCTGGAAATGGGCTGTTTTCATGGTAGCCTGGCTAACAAAGTGAGGCATCGACATGATCCCAGTAGTAGTGAGCGACATGCAAATGAAGCCAAGCATAGCACAGCCGCCTGGAGGACCCCTATCCACCGTCATCAGTATGCTCAGGATGTGGGGAAAGCTATGACAACCCGCCACTTACCGTCCTTTTAAGGGCACACAAAAGAGTAATCCAACTCATTGTAGGCATTCAACAACAACAATGTAATGTCTCTGATGTGATCCATTCTTTGTGTTGGATTCTCTTGGATCCTACAGTTTCTTCACGTGTCTTATTCCACATCTCTTTAGTTTTTTCCCACACACTAAAATGTCCATGTCCTCATCTACATATAGCACTTGGTTTCTGTCAAGTTTTATGCTATATTTTGTCTTTCTTTCCTGGTCTTGTAAAAGCTGTACGTTAAATCTCTTTCTCCTTGCGCCCTGTACTGGTTTTTTTTTTAGCTACAAGATCCCCAGCAACATGTGGTGGTCTTAGGCTGCATCTGCACCTTGATTTATTCTTACATCTTGTATTTAGCTTCTGCCTGATCCATGAGGGTTCCAATATTCCATGCATCAAATATCAAGTGCACTCGTTTTGTTCTTTTCATCTTAGACAATTGCGTTCGTGACAAAATGACTTGTGCATACATTTTATTATAGTGAAGAAGAGTTGCGCATGTCAGCCTCACTCTCTCGTCCTGAGCTACCCTTATTCAGTAGCAGGATCTGGTAAAGATGACTGAAAGCAGAAGTGGATGCATATATTTCTTAGGGTTTTCTCCCAAAGCCATTGCAACGAATCAAGCCAGTGGGGGCAGACATTAGTTTTGACCTAGTTAACCGTTGGTCAGCGAAGTCCCCAGGTCAGATTGATCTGCGCAGTTCAACGACTTTGATCTAAATAATTGCAAGCATACACACTGTCAAGAATGCGGATTTAGAAACAGTATGCTATGCAATGGCAAACTAGAATACCGAAGTGCACAACATTTTTACAGAACACTCCTCAATGTTAGCCATCAACTGCAGGTAAGTTGTCGACAGTGGCTTTAGCAACTGAATATAGTGATGATCATTGTGAGAAGCTGTCTGTAACACCTACAAATCAGTGGCATGGCTTTTATGATCGAAGGGTTGATATATCTGACAATACTCAGCAACTGTGAAGAATACGTTTCTAGTTGTCCTATCACAAATGTTGTCCATTATTGTGACTTCAGCTATGTCAACCGGACAGCGAATCATTAATGTGTGACAAAGACATTTTTAGAAGAAATACATCCATCTCGTACAGGAGAACCATAGCACAACATAAAAATGATGGGTTTGAACATATCACATCAAGTAGAGTGAGATTCAACATCTGTCGGCTCGAAGGTTAATGAATGAAGTGTGGAAAAGGCAGATGAATACAAATACAGAGGTTGACATGCAAGAATGTATGGATCGGTTTGCAACAGCTTGTAGAAACTTCTGCCTCACCATCTCTATCACAAAAACAGAGGTTTTTCATCAACTGGCTTCAATAATTACATAATCAGAGCCTTCGATTAAGGTATTTGAGCTGCCGAAGACGGTTGTGTCGGACCGGCAGGTGCAACTATCGCAGTCAAGCTGTAAACTAGTGACACAACGCATTCTGTTTTCTGGATTACATCTCACTACTGTAAAGCTCTGTTCAGGGCTTGGTAGCAGGAGATTCAGAACGAACACAGAAGAAGGAAACGGTATTTGGTCAATGTTTAAAAAATGTTAACAGATTCACGTACCTTGGCAGTACTCTATCTCAAGTTATTCACATAAATGATGAGGTGAGTACAAGAATAGCTATGGCAAGTGCGGAATTTGGTAGACTTTATAGTAAAGTGTGGGATAGGTGAGGGATCAGGACTAAACAAAAATAAAGGTCTAAACTGGAATTGTTCTACCTATCCTCTTAAATACATGTAAAACCTGGTTCGTCTATAGTCTTCCTGTCGGGAAATTAAACCACTTCCAAAAAGATTAAAAACAATGCTGCACTCTTAAACGAAAAAATAAAACCAATACCAGCATGCTCCATCCGCTGCCTCTGGAAAGGAACACCCTTCCCTGATCTTATATGCAATATCCCCAACATCGAAGACAAAAAGACACAAACAGAGAAACAGAAAAAACACATAGTTACAAATTACATCAACCAAAATTTTCCATCAACAGCCTGGGCGCACACCTATACAGATGGCTCAGCCAAAGATGCAATTAGAAATGAGGGATGAGGCATCACTATATTACTGAGCCAGGTTCAGGTGGCAGAACGAAGTTATCAGTTAAGCTCACTGAGCCAGGTTCAGGTGGGAGGACGAAGTTCCTAGCTCAGAAATACTTAGCAATACTAACATATTGGGCATAGATACACTTTTTGAGTTAGCTGATCTATGATGGAGCGGACATATTGTTCTCATGTCAGATGAAAGACCCCCTGGCCACATTGAAAACAAGCCTACCATCAACTCTCCAGGAGAGATCAGGTGATAATTCTCCGGCTATGCACAGGTCACCACAGACTTAGATGCTGTCTGTACAACAAGTTCAAGATCGGCACTACAGACCTTTGTGCCTGCGGTACAGCCCCTATTAAGGCAGAACATATTTTGCAGTCCTGTCCACTGTATACCGACAAAAGAAGTAGCATTTGGCAACAGCCAGTGTCCTTCCACAAGAAGCTGTACGAAAGCGTACAGACCCTTGAGTTGAGGTCTGAAGATGAACGAGGAATAAGAAGAAACCACTTCCACATGCACTGCCTGAGGATTAGATTGCAGGACAAATACAGATATGTTAGCACGATTGGGCATGACAAGTATACACACTATGATATATGCAGCACAGCTGAGATGGACCGACCATGTGGTACGCATGTAGAATCAACGTCTACCAAAAGAGCTGCTTTATGGTGAACTCCAAAATGGCAAGAAAGCAAGTGGTGGGCAGTGGAAAAGGTACAAGGACACACTTAAGAGATTAGTGATCCAGTGCGGTATTAACCATTATGACTGGGAAAGAACCACCACCAATCATACAGACTGGCGCAGTACTATTGCAGAGGGTATTCAGAGACATGAGGCATCAGGAATAAATGAGGCTATCCAAAGACGATCGCTCCGCAAGTCTGCTCGCATCAACCCTTCTTCAACCTCAATGCAAGGGCGTGTCTTATTTCCCTGTACTAAGTGTAATAGACAATTCAAGGCTCAGATTTGCTTATTTAGCTATTTTCAAACTCATGTAAACAGCGAATGCTGACAAAGTGGTCCTCATCGATTACGATGGATGAACAACATATATCTTGTAGTGTATTTCTAAACACTTGACTGACACAGATGTGGTCAATCTGATTTTCCGTCACATGGTCTGATGATCTCCATATAGCCTTGTGTACTTTGTGTGGAAACATGCTTTCTCCATTTATCATTTTGTTTAGCGCACATAACTGCAAACATTTTTCCATTTTCGTTCATCTGTCACATTTCTTGACTTCCCATAATCTGCTCGTAATCTAGATTGTCTGCTCCCACTCTAGCATTGAAGTCTTATTATCTCCGCCATGGCTGATCCTAAGCCCAGATGAGAAATGAGGAAGGTTGAGCGTGGCACCAGCTACCCCACCTCGTCAAAAAACAATTGCTACAAAAACGACAACCAAAACAAACCAAAAGCTGCCCTTGAAGGGAAAGGTCATCTTAGCAGAACATTTGACATGGCTTAGCCAAACCCGAAAGGAAGCTTTCGACAAGAAAACCTTCCAGACTCGGCATCAGGAATGTTAGAATCATGTGGGAGGAGGGGAGGCACAGATTGCAAAAGAGAGGGAGCGATATGGCATTAGTATCCTTGGGCTGAGTGAGACTAGATGGACAGTCAGGAAAGGTACTATTGGCAAAAGGGGAGACTATGATATACTCAGGACATGAGGAAGAGAAAAACGCACCACACACAGAGGAAGTGGCCCTTATGCTCTCAGCGGAGGCCCAAAGTGCGCTCATATGGTGTTGGCTACATTTAGAAAAAGAACAAAAAAGTTAAACTAAATATAATTCAGTGATACGCCTAACAAATGAAAAGGAAGAAACAGTGAAAGAGGTTTTCTATAGCAGATTACAGCAACTAGTGGAGAAGACAGGGGGGAGTGATATTACCATACTAATGGGAGACTTCAACTAGTGGAGGAGACAGGGAGAAGTGACATTACCATACTAATGGGAGACTTCAACTAGTGGAGGAGACAGGGAGAAGTGACATTACCATACTAATGGGAGACTTCAACTAGTGGAAGAGACAGGGAGGAGTGACATTACCATACTAATGGGAGACTTCAACTACTGGAGGAGGGGAGGAGTGACATTACCATACTAATGGGAGACTTCAACTAGTGGAAGAGACAGGGAGGAGTGACATTACCATACTAATGGGAGACTTCAACTACTGGAGGAGACAGGGAGGAGTGACATTACCATACTAATGGGAGACTTTAATGGAAAAATAGGACATGACAACATGGAATATGATGAGATCATGGGAAGGGAGGAACTAGTAGTCCTCAATGAAAATACAGAGCGGTTTGCAGATTTTTGTGCAGGAAACAAATTGATCAAAGGAGGAAGTATGTTTGCACACAGAGCTATTCATAATGCAACATGGGTATTCCCAGACCAGAAAACGAAGAATCAGACTGACCTCAACCGCGTAAACTCCAAATTTAGACGATCATTAGTAGATGTCAGGGTCTACAGGGGGCAGATGTGGCCTCAGACCACTTTTTAGTGATTGCGAAGGTAGAGTTGAAGCTAATGATAAACAGAACAATGCAAGTCAGCAGGCCACGGTACTGTGTACAATACCTGAAATAAGATAAGAAAAACGAGTTCCATATACCACTCAGGAATAAATGTCGAGTACTGGAGCAGCTAGATGAAGGGGCCAGCATTGAGGATAAATGGGAACAAGTACAAAGTACATGGACAACTGCATAAGAGGAAGTGCTAGGAATAAAGAAACGGCAGTATAAAGAATGGATAACAGCAGAAACAATCACTAAGATTGAGACGAGGTGAAATAAGAATATGGCCTTACTAAATAGTAAAACCAGAGCCGAAAAAGCACAGCACAGAAAGAGTATGTAGAGAGCAACAATGTTAAAAAGAGCATCAAGGCGGACAAAAGACGTTACATTGATGGTCTGGCTGAGGAGGCAGCAGGAAAGGGAAATATGAAAGGTCCCTATGAGGCTACCAAGAAACAATCAGGAAAGTATCAACAAGGTAGACCAATCAAAAATACAATTTGAGGAAAAGATGACTAACTTTGAAGAACAGAAGAAAAGATTGGTAGAATACTTTAAAGTGCTTTTGAACAGACCAGCGGGATCAAGATGCTGAGCAGCGCAAGGGCTGCAGTGGTCAGCGACCCATAGCTGACTGCTAGCGTCAGGGTCAGCGAACCAGAGCTGCCAAGACCCTTCTACACCTCCACGTGGTGATCCTGGATAACAGGCTGCATCAGGGCAGACTGGCTAAGGAGAAGGGATCAAAGAGGGAATGCTAACCCGGTACTCAAAAAATGCTTGCTGAAGTCGGATGTGTTGGACCGAAAGGTGCAAATATCGCAGCCAAGCTGTAAACTACGACACAACGCATTCCGTTTTTTTTTAACTACATTCTGCGACTTAAGCCCTTTCAGTGTTTGGTAGTGGGAAATTAAGAACGAAGAAGAAGAAGAACAGACCAGCTCCAGACATCCGACCAGCAGAGAAGGACCTGCCGATCAACTGTGATAATCCAAGTAATGAAGAGATTAGAAGGGCAATAAGAGTTTCTAAGGAATGGAAAAGCAGCAGGACCTGATGGGATACCACCGGAAGCCATACAAGCAGATGTTGAAACATCTACTAACATGCTCCACAACTTGATAGGCGCCATCTGGGAGCAAGAAAGCTTACCAAAAGATTGGAGAGACCACTACCTGGTGAAATTGCCTAAAAAGGGAGATTTGCAGGAATGCAAAAACCATAGAGGAATAATGTAATTATCAGTGCTGGGAAAGGTGTTAGAGTAGTACTAAAAAGGTTGAAAAAGGCAGTGGATAACAAGATAAGGGATGAGCAGGCAGGCTTCAGACAGAATAGATCATGCATTAACCAGATAAACACATTGCGGATAATTGAGGAGCAATCATTGGAATGGAATTCGAGTTTTTACATCAATTTAGTTGATTATGAAAAGGCTTTCAACAGTTTGGGTAGCGATATACTCTGGAAACTACTGAGGCACTATGGAAACCCCACAAAAGCTCACAAACATAATTAGACAAGACGTATGAAAGTATGCAGTGTAGAGCTATACACGAGGGACAATTCACAGAGCCATTCAAAATTAAATCAGGGGTATGGCAGGGCTGCCTACTGTCGCCTTTCCTGTTCATCCTGGCAGTGGACTGGATTATGAAAGTAACAACAAATGAGAGAAATGGAATCCAGTGGACCTTGAATAAACAGCTGGAGTACCCAGATTTTGCGAATGATATAGCCCTTCTTTCCCACAGCCAAAGCAAAAGAAACTGGATAGACTGGATTATACCTCTAAACAAGTTGGTTTGAAGATACATGAAGAAAAGAAAAAAATAATTAGTGTAAATGCAGCAAACACAGAACCAATCAGGCTGAGAGGAACGCCACTGGAAGTTAAGTCAAGTAACTCATAGCATTGCTGCTGTAGGGGTGTGAGATGTTAGCGATCTCACATTTCAAAGGCTAGGCTATATGAGGACGGTAGCCATCTCCTCTCCCTCGCTTCTTTTACTTCATGGACTGAACTGGTACCGATTTAAGGCTGGGCTGACCCTGAAAAAATTTCAACCTCAACTGGGGAATGAGCCCAGGACCACTCAAATGCGAAGCCAGCTCGCTAATCACTGCGCTACACAGCTCCATGGAAAAGGTAGAGGTATTTACATACCAAGGAGGTATCATCAACAAGGAAAGAGGGACAGACGAGGATATAAAAAGGATACAAAAAGCAAGGGTTGCATTCAGCATGTTGAAACGTATATGGAACTCGAAGGAAAAAGAAGGAAGACAAAAATAAGGACTTTCAATTCAAATGTGAAGCCTGCTGTATGGAGCGGAAACCTGGGGGATGACTAAAAGTAATGACAGTGTTTTGTCAACAGATGCCTGAGAAAGATTCTTGGTATACAATGGTTTGACAAAGTTACAAACTACAGAATGTGAGAGAGAGGAACAGGAAATCTTAGTAAGAAAGTGGAGATGGATGGGTCATACATTAAGAAAGCCCCTGGTCAGTATCACCAAGCAATCCCTCTCATGGAACCCCCAGGGAAAGATAGGCATAGGCAGAGTAAGGAATACATGGAGGCAAGATCTGGCGACGGAAGTAAAGAAAACAGGAAAAAGCTGGAAGGAACTGGAAAGAGCTGCTTGGCGAGGGTTGGTTGATGGCCTATGCACCCTTGGGTAATAGAAGGCAAAAAGAGATATTGTTTTATTCTTGGTATTCAGACGGGCAGTTAGCTGTGGAGCTTCCTTGCATCATTCTTCTCGTTTCCGAAGGCCCTTCCTTTCTCACGGCCGTTTGCTTTTGCTCTGTTGTCAACATTTTTGTAACCAATTTTGTTTTGATAGATTTGAGTGGTCGGCTTAACCTAACCTATTATACTCTAGATGAGTTGTCCATGTTCAGTTTATTCCCTTCCCGGAAATAGAAGATGCCTACCAGGCACAGAAGCACACAGTAGCGGTTTGGGTGGACCTGGAAAAGGCATTTGACAAAGTCTGGAAAGATGGACTTAGAGTCAAGCTAAGAAGAAGTGATGTCTGTGGGAAAATGTACGAGTGGATCAACCACTACCTCAAAAACAGAACGGCCAGAGTACAAGTACAAGGGCAGATGAGCAGAAAGGTGACACTCGAGCAGGGAGTACCCCAAGGGGGAGTACTGTCACCCACACTCTTCCTGGTGTATATAAACGACATTACAGAGAATATACCAAGAAGAGTCCATAGCTCAATGTTTGCAGACGATCTGGCTATGTGGACCTCTGAAAAGAATCTCACCATAGCAAGAAATTGGATGCAGCAGGCCCTAACATCGCTGGAAGATTGGGCGAACTCATGGCTGGTCAAAATAAACGAGGAGAAAACCACATGCACAATATTCTCGCTTTCAATCAAACCCCAAAATACCAAGTTACGTTTAAATGGCAAATTCCTGCAGCCAAACGACAACCCAAACTATCTGGGAGTCACAATTGATCGGCGCATGACATGGAAAAGTCAGATCGAGAGAAACCGAATGAGAGCCAGAGAAAGAATGGCAATCATGAGGAAACTTGCTGGCACAAGCTGGGGAGCAGACGAAAGCATACTAAAGAAACTGTACACTGGAAGAGTGAGACCAGTTCTCGAGTATGGCATTGCGGCATGGACAACAGCAGCAAAGGCGAACTTCGATAAAGTTAGCAAACTTCAAAACCAAGCCATGAGAGTTATAACAGGAGGCATGAAGTCAACGCCAATTGTAGAACTTGAAAAGATTACAAAACTGCAATCCATGACCGATAGAAGAGACTGCAGAGCCCAGCTGCAGTCAGAGAAACTCCGAAGACTGACCGACCATCCAATGCACCAGAGACTAAACAATTTGGGAAATGGGAAACTAAAGCGGAGAAACTTTGCAGAAATAGCCAAAGCAAAGATGCACGAAGATCCCATAAACGCACTAACAACACCAAAACCCATCACTACTGTACGAAAACCTACCTGGAGGCAGGATATATTTCCAGAGGTGGTAGAAAATATACCAGGTATTGGAAACAAAAATGGCCAGACTGAAAAAGAAAGGAGAGATACTACCCTAAGCTTTATATCGGAAAACTACCCATGCATACACCGACGGTTCTGTAACAAACACTACACAGAACGGAGGGACAGGACCATTCCTGAACCTACCAAATGGCAGAAAAATAACACTGTCATTCGCTACTGGTAAGTACACAAGCAATTTCAGAGCGGAGGCAGAGGCACTGAGGGCGGCAGTGGAAGAAATGGTGACACATAAAGAAAATGAAAGCCATATAGTCCTGCTTACAGATGCTCTGGCCGTAGCCACAGTGCTAAAAAGCCAGAAAAACACTGAGCTTAATGACTTAAGAGCAGCACTCTGCAAACTGTGCCAGCAGTCCGCACCAAAAAGGGTTGTGGTACAGTGGGTCCCATCACACTGCAACATCCAAGGCAACGAGGAGGCAGACAGACTGGCAAAAGAAGGTGCATTACTACCATAAACAGATACTAGTATGACGTACGAAGAGTCAAAACAGCTTATCAAAGCCAGATACATGACCAAATGGGAAACTGAACATACTGGTTACACCAAAAACGATGCCTATTACCAGTTGAACCGAAAAGAGCAGGTTGTTGTCTTCAGACTTCGTACTGGCCACAATAGACCTATTCAACAAATTGAAGATAGGTGGTACCGACGAATGCCCGTGCGGTACCGGTAAAATGACCTCTGAACATCTGCTGCAGAACTGCCCGACATACGAGGATCAGAGAGAGCAGATGTGGCCATCACCAGTGGAACTGCAAGACAAGCTCTATGGCAGTGTCGATAGCCTCAGGATGACCGCCGCTTTTTTCGAAAAAATAATGGTTACTGTCTGACTGCGTATGAAGAAGAAGAAGAAGATTCCCTTCCCCATGACCTATCCAGTTTGAGTGACCCTTTTAAAAGCTTATGTGTCTGTTGGCTTAACTCCTGAGATCATTGAGACATGCAAGCTCTCTCACCATTTCATGGTAACAAACTCACAACCAAAAGGTGCTGGGGTCGATCCCTAACACAGCACCGGTCATTGCCCTGGGGAAGCAAACCCTTAGAAAATGCAGGAGGTAGCAGACGCTTACATAAAATGTATGCCGAAGTCGGATGCACTGGTCCAGCAGACGCAATATAAAAACTACAGTACAACGCACACCGCCTTGGGGATTTGAGAAATAAGGCTAATGCAAAAAAAATAAATAAAAAAGAACCACTGAATGTGTAACTTTTAAAAAATTTTGTTATATTCACAGTTGCCATGTCAACCTCAAAGACTGAGCTCTTCAGCAGTCACGTTGACTTCAGAGTCTGTGACCCCATGCTTGAAGACTGGCAAAGGATCTTGGTCTACAAACAGATCAGCGAGGCCAACCACAAGAAGCCTGTCAAGGCCGTGGAGGGTATGGTCGCAAGTGGTAGAACATTTCACATGTATATTTCTGTTGGTGAGTCTTCATCTTTTGATCCAGTCAGGGTCGAAGAGGAGTCTTCTACCCTGGGGGCAACTCTTCTCTCTCTTCTTACCTCACTCTGTTTCATTTGACTCTGTCCTACAGTCACACCCTTGCACAACTTTCACACGCGCCCTCGTGGTAAAGCCCTTCCATTGCACTTTGGTTGGGCTAGCTTCTGAGGGCGCACAAACCTAGCATAGGTACATACAGATGCACACATGCATCCAAGCACTGGTTTATGCGTCCTGATATCGCCCAATGGACTATGGTCTGGGGTGGAAAATGGCGCGCCTCCGCCAGTAGAAACTAGTGAGGCAAACATCTAAGCAAAAAAAAAAAAAAAATCTTTTGATCCTCAGAGGAAAATGTGCTGTTGTCTTTGTTATTACTGTGCCATATGTGAGTCTGACCAGGTGAAACATACTTACCAAAACTTCCATCCCACATTAGGGCCAAGTGAAACATACTGACCACTTCTCAAATATGTCTTGGGATGTAAGAAGAGCCACTGTAACTTGCCTTGAAAGAAACATAAGGTGTGGCTTCCATTTGCAACACTGCCCCTTATGGGCCTCAGTTACTCATGCACCATTCTTCTACCATAATTGTTATTTTTAATAAGTGTGTTCCCATGTCTTGTGATTTCTCACTTGGAAACACTTTGTTTTGACCCCTCAAATTGTATTATCATCCATTTGCCCCACATTGTGGCCCAATTAGGATATGGGTTGGTGGTTCATAATCTAAACAGTAAAAATGATAACAGATAAAGAAATCTCGCACTGGTCTGGACATATGAAAGATTTAACAAGGGAGAATGCCAATAAAGTGTCAGAAATTACTAGAAATATTGACCAAGGGAGACAGTGATGAAAAATTAAAACATTAAGGGAGAGTTCTTCTTAGTTCTTGGTCGACCTATACTACAGGGGCTTCTGCCCCTGTGCAGGTCCCAGCTCTGGTATGAGCTGGATGTAGCCGGGAGAAGGGTTTCCTGCTTAGCGGGCTAGGCTCGAGCAGCTTATTGCATTGGGACAAGCACTTACGGATGGTGGTTATCCGATGTGTGTCCATCTTAATAGACTCAAACACTAGAGCAAAGTAGACCAGCAGCCTGTTAGGGGCCATCTATGCTGCTCTAAACAAACCACCTAACCATGGCAGGTCCAATGCTATGTCACACAGTTGCCTCTTACAGCATGCTCTATGTGAGGCAGTGGTGCTATTCTTGTCCTTGTCATTCACAAAGACCCCGGCAGACCACTGGGAGAGAAGATAGTAAATGCTTTAATTCTACCAATTGTTCTATATCCTTTGTTAAATTCTATGTGATTTATCTTTATTCTCTGAGAATTAATCTCTACATTGTTTATTATTCCATTTCAGCATCTTCACTATCACCCACTACCTTGAGAACATTAGTTGGTGGTAGAAGCTACACTGACATCATTGGCGGTTACTTTATTAATGTGGAACTGACTTTGACTTCCGGCAGCTTTGTGACTAGAGTTGGTGGAATTAAAAGTAGTAGGGGTAGTACTAATAGTGATGGTAGTAGTTTTAGGGAAGGGCATGCAAACAGTTGCAATTTGTTTATCTGCGTGATATACTTTTGTATCAGTGACAGGTGGTGCATGTTGATGATTGATCTATCAACTTTCTGCAAAGACTTAATTTCAACGTATTCTGTGAGCAGTCCAGCTAGAACCTGTGATAGTAGTAGTAGTTGTGGTAGAGGACTTCAGAGCCATTTGCTTAGCCATAGGACTAATTCTTTGGTCAAAAGATGGTTTAATATCTTATTCTGCGACAACATTCTTCTAACAGATGCTGCAAGCAGTACGGACAGAACCTGTGATAGTATTAGTGGTAGTTGTTGTAGTAGAAAAGGAAATAAGAATGTTAGTAATTTGGGCAGCAGTAAAACCTCGCTTTTTGTCGTATCGATGTTTGACCTGATCTCCTTCTGCAAACGCTTCACACATTCTTCGTTCAGCGCTGAAAGGGTTTGTGATAGTAGTAGTAGTTGTGGTGGTGGTTGCAGTAAAAAGGAACATACGAGCTATGGTTATTTATGCAGCAGTCAAACCTACCAATTTGGCAATGACAGCAACGAAATGAGGCTTGGCCTCGCCTCGTCCTACGTTGACCTCACCTCATCCTACAAAGATCTCACCTCATCCAACGAAGACCTCACTTCATCCAACAAAGACCTTGTTTTAACAGATGTAGCACGCAGTCCACCCAAGACCTCTGAGAGTATTAGTGGCTGCAATGGTGGTAGAAGTAGGCATGGTAGTCACCGGGGGTGTTCATTTGTTGGTAGGAAGAGAGGCAGGAGCTGTTGTCTGGCCGAGCAAATTTCTGAAGTCATTACTTTTGCAGTAGTTGTCTGCCTTTTAGTTGGAGGTAAGTTTGTGTGGGAGGGATGATTTGATGGGTGGTGTGATGAGCTTAGTTGATGGGTGTGAGTGAGGGGGCAATTTGATGGTGGGATGTGTGAGGGAGTAAGTTGATGTGTCTGTGTGAGGGAGTAAGTGGGTGTGTGGGGGAGTAAGTTGATGTGTTTGTGTGAGAGAGTAAGTTGTGTGAGGTGGCAATTTGATGGTGGGATGTGTGAGGGAGTAAGTTTATGGTGGGATGTGTGAGGGAGTAAGTTGATGTGTCTGTGTGTGGGGGAGTAAGTTGTTGTGTGGGTGTGTGAAAGGGCAATTTGATGGTGGGATGTGTGAGGGAGTAAGTTGTGTGCGGGGGCAATTTGATGGTGGGATGTGTGAGGCAGTAAGTTGATGGTGGGATGTATGAGGGAGTAAGTTGATGTGTCTGTGTGTGGGGGAGTAAGTTGTTGTGTGGGTGTGTGAGGGAGAAAGTTGATGTGTCTGTGTGTGAGGGAGTAAGTTGTTGTGTGGGTGTGTGAGAGGGCAATTTGATGGTGGGATGTGTGAGAGGGGAAGTTGATGTGTCTGTGTAAGGGAGTAAGTTGGTGTGTGGGGGAGTAAGTTGATGTGTCTGTGTGAGGGGGCAATTTGATGGTGGGATGTGTGAGGGAGTAAGTTGATGGTGGGATGTATGAGGGAGTAAGTTGATGGTGGGATGTATGAGGGAGTAAGTTGATGTGTCTGTGGGAGGGAGTAAGTTGATGTGTCTGTGTAAGGGAGTAAGTTGGTGTGTGGGGGAGTAAGTTGATGTGTCTGTGTGAGGGAGTACGTTGTTGTGTTGGTGTGTGAGGGGGCAATTTGATGGTGGGATGTGTGAGGGAGTAAGTTGATGGTGGGATGTATGAGGGAGTAAGTTGATGTGTCTGTCTGTGGGGGAGTAAGTTGATGTGTCTGTGTGAGGGAGTAAGTTGTTGTGTGGGTTTGTCAGGGGGCAATTTGATGGTGGGGTGTGAGGGAGTAAGTTGATGATGGGATGTGTGAAGGAGTAAGTTGATGTGTCTGTGTGTGAGGGAGTAAGTTGTGTGGGTGTGTGAGGGGGTAATTTGATGGTGGATGTGTGGGGGAGTAAGTTGATTGTGGGATGTGTGAGGGAGTAAGTTGTTGTGGGGGTGTGTGAGAGGGCAAGTTGATGGTGGGATGTTCGAGGGAGTAAGTTGATGTGTTTGTGTGAGGGAGTAAGCTGTTGTGTGGGTGTGTGAGGGGGCAAGTTGATGGTGGGATGTGTGAGGGAGTAAGTTGATGGTGGGATGTGTGAAGGAGTAAGTTGATGTGTGGGTGTGTGAGGGGGCAAGTTGATGGTGGGATGTGTGAAGGAGTAAGTTGATGTGGGTGTGTGAGGGAGTAAATTGTTGTGTGAGGGGGCAAGTTGATGGTGGGATGTGTGAGGGAGTAAGTTGATGTGTGAGGGGGCAAGTTGATGGATGAGGCAGTGAGTTATTTAATAATGCATGAAGAAATAAAGACTATGATAAAAATCAACTACAGAGACACTAAATGCAATAATATCCTTAGTATACACAAGCCAAATATGTCACTTTCTATAGGGACATAACACCTTAGGATACACAAGCCAAATATGTCACTTTCTATAGGGACATAACACCTTAGTATACACAAGCCAAATATGTCACTTTCTATAGGGACATAACACCTTAGGATACACAAGCCAAATATGTCACTTTCTATAGGGACATAACACCTTAGTATACACAAGCCAAATATGTCACTTTCTATAGGGACATAACACCTTAGGATACACACGCCAAATATGTCACTTTCTATAGGGACATAACACCTTAGGATACACAAGCCAAATATGTCACTTTCCATGGGGACATAACAGCAAAAGCTAAAGCACTTACCTCATTGTAATTTTGTGTGTGGATCAGATGGCTATTATTGTATTACTGAGGTAGCTGCACTGAAACAGGCAGCAGACACTCATAAACCACATAATGCATGCAGAGACATAGAAGCCTACTTAATGTTCTGTTCTGTTTCTGAGAATTGACTTCACTTCACTCTGGGCACACCCATAAGTGCTTAGTTTCTCCCAGTAAATGGCGAAAAGTGTGGATACTAATAGTTCCTGTAGCTCATTACTTGTACACACCTGCTCTGTTCTCTCTTGTACTTCAGTACGCTCTAACATTGTTCGATATCTAAGTTCTGCAGTCTGTGAATTACCAATTCATCTATTGCAGTGTCGTCATCTAACAGGCTGTCATTAATAAGCTTCAAAATGTCACTCCTTTCCACATAGACCGTACCCTTAGTTGGTGCTTGCTTTCGTTATCCTGACCCCCAGAATGACCAGGACAGTAGATCCACCCCAGCCTCTGCAGGTTTGATGCCTCTACAGCTGCCACCCCCTCATGTCTTAGTCAGCCCTACTATACCTTCTGAGGTAGGGATTGGTAATCTGGCTTGATGACTACCTCTGTTAAATAGGTCAAGGATAGTCACCTCAGAGCTGACGTCACTGCTTCCGCCTCCATTCTCATACTGGAGATTGCTGTTCTGCGTGCTCTGTTCTGTTCAGCAACCATCTGACCTCTCACTTTAGCCAATAAGCCCCAATCAGATATCTCACTGTGTAGCACCAATCTATCGGTATATATGATGGCACCACTATACTGCATGTTATCGTTTATCAGCTGTTTAACCTCAAGCTCTGCCCTCCTGTTGCATCACTATACATTCCCTGCCTATGATTATAATGGCACTGTGGTAATCTGTCATTCTATTATCAGTGTGGAATCATTTTTCTCCGTTGACTCATCTCAACTGTGGTCACCTGTCCAATTGTTCTCTCTGCCTGTGCCATCCATGACGTTCCTCTCTTGCTTCTTGATCCCAGTGGGTTTTGCCTGTTTATAGTAGCTTGCATAATAGTCAGGCAAAATATACTGATCAGACGTGTTAATCAGGGTCAGTCAAAACATACTGCCCAAGACCATCACCTTGGCTTGCTTGTAGCCATTCCTGGAAATGATCTGTTTTCATGGCAGCCATGCTAACAATGTGAAGGATCAACATGATCCCCGTAGTTGTGAGCGACATGCAGATGAAACCAAGTATAGTGCAAGCACCTGGAGGACCCCGGTCTACCTTCATCAGCACGCTTGGATGTGAGGAAAGTTACTGCAACCCGCCACTTAACATCATTTTCAGGACACACAAAAGCGTAAACTTACTCATTGTGGGCATTAAACAACAGCATAAAGGCTTTGGTCAGTACCAATTTATATCTAGATGCCGTGGGCACATGTCCCAGCTTATACTGCATCTTCAAGATTGGGGTATCACTAGTGCATCCCAGAACCAGTCACAACTCTTCATTCTGGTTATGTTCTAACTGTTCACACTGTAATCTTGATAGTGTGAGGATGCCCAGTCTATAATCAACAGCTGGTGGTACTTGATGAAAAGTAGTTGTTGTTCCAAGTTTGCCATCACCTTGACTGATCCTATGCCTTGCTTGCATCTCTGTATGGTCTTTTTAATGTGATATCTATATGAGAGGCTATGATCAGAAGTTACTCTGAGATATTTCAAGCTGTCACACCTGCCAATAGCACATCCATCAACGATAACACCCGGGAGGTCAGTCTGCGCTAAAGAGTTCAAGGAAGACCATGTCATGCGTGCCTTGTTAAGATTGATCTGGTCACTGGAATTTTGTCCCCACTTTGTCTATCTGAGGAATATATTGATTAAAAAATCCACAACCTTCCTCTTCATCTGTCATCGGGGTCATCCCTATGGAGGCCTAAATAGTGGGGATGAGCTGACTTGTATTCTTTCCATTCATCTTTCGAAGGATGTGCCAAAAGCTGTGAGTATTAACAGCACTGAAGAGCCAGCACCAAAATTTATTGAGTGTCTTGACAAATTCACTTGAATGCTTGACTCAGTTCTTCAAAAAGATCACAATTCAGTGGATACAGCTAGGAGATGTACAACAACATATAAAGAGACAGCTACCCTTAGATCAAAATGGGAAGGAGAGCACTCTGGTTACACAAATATTAAAGACATACTTATCAGCAGCCATCATAGCGACACCAAGGGATCACCTTCAGATTATATACAGGACTAAAATATGATGCTTATTACCAGTTGAACAGAAGAGAGCAGGTGGTGGTCTTCAGACTCCACACAGGCCACAACAGACTGAGGTACCATCTATTAAATAATCTGAAGATAGGTGCTACTGTGAAAATGACCGCTCAACATCTGTTGCATACGAGGACCAGAGAAAGCATATGTGGCCATCCCCATAGTAGTGAGCACCAAGCAGATGAAGTCAAGCATAGCACAACTGCTTGGAAAACCGCTGCCCACCTTCATCGGGATGTGAGGAAATCTACTGCAGCCCGCCATTTAACGTCCTTTTCAGGGCGCAGAAAAGGGTATACTTACTCATTGTGGGCATTAAACAACAATATCATCAGTGCCAACACTAGACAAGCTTTGTGCCAGTGTCGACAGTCTCAGGATGACAGCTGCTTCCTTTGAACAATTCAAATTGACGTCTGACAGCGTATGAAGTAGAAAAGGGGATATACAGGGCACAATATATCGTGGAACCATCTCTATCATAAATTGAAGAATGGTACATATGTTTAGCTGTGGCACTGGTTCCACGACAGCTGAATACTTGTTATAGAGCTGCCCAGCATCTATCTATCTTCTGTCCACTTATGTCGTGGGGAGGTGCGATCTCCTTTGTTTCATATCTTTTGGCAGATGAAAATCCACTGGTGACTTGCCTGGTCAATCCCAGCATCTGTTAGCCTCTGGAATATACGGTCACCTATATTTGAGACTAGTATGCTGCGCAGCATACATTGCTGAAAGGAGGTGATGCTTTGCAGCAGCCTATTTCCTTCCATGAGAAACTAAATGAAGATATCTCGAACTGACTGCTACCATATTAGAGTAATTCATTTTGAAGTTTTAAGGCGAATTAAGAATTATTATTCTCACTCTCTCTTAGTCGCTCCTCTTCTACTCATTTGGAGTGTAGATGTGCTTTTATATATACTTGCTATCAAGTGTGCAGACAAACAGATAATTGATCTGTTGTATCTTTGCCAGATGGACGACCTCCTTCATGCAGGCCACTATTGGGTTGGAATTTCATTACCTTTAGGATTTGTTTTTACATGGCAAGAGCTAACAGTTTTTTTACTTTTATTTTAAACTGGCAAGTGTTCTTTTATGTGCATGACATGTACACTGGGATCTCCATGTTTATCGTCAGTCTCTGATAGGACTAAACATCTGATCTGAACTCCTTTGATGCTAGTGGTCACTTGCAGAATTTGAACACCCTCTGTTTCTTTTATTTCTTGAGAGATGAGTGCCTTACCTCTCAGCTGTAGCAACCCCAGAAGTATTGCTATCCAACAGAATGTTCTCACTAACATAGTTTAGAAGTTGGTCACATATTTTAGTGGCTTATCAGGAAACGAGGAAGACATGCATCAAATGGATAGATGTCACAGAAATTCTACAGCAACATTCAACACAACACACTTTGCACAAGAGAGAAAACGTTGAGTTCACCATGCTACTTTGCAGCACATGTGGACAGAAAAGGTAAAGCTAGATCAAAAAATTTAAGCCTGACAACATAACCAGACATCTCGTGGAACCCAGTGGGAAAGTTAAGGAACACCTAGTAATGGAAGAGTAAGCAAGTTCAGCTGGATACTCATGGAGGGACTCAAGAGGGTAACTCTAGAATTTTGTTTGTCTTGTTTCCTAAGGTGGAGTGTGCTGTAATGTGTTTTGCATCTTAATGGCCCTGTGCATCTGCCTTCAGCACAATTTTCTTTAACCCTTTACAGTTCGGTAAAATTTTGCAGATTTGTGTGACAAATAGTTCCAGCGAATAGTTTTTTTCTTTCCTTAAAATAATTTCTTCAGTGGCAAACAAATTTATTAAAAATTGTGATAATTAATAGATAATTGAATGATCTATGACTTGATGTATTCAAAATAAAAAATATGTATTTGCATGAAACAAATGTCTTTAATGAGGAAGGGAAATACCACCCAATGCAGTGTAAATTAAATCCTACTTCGGATTATTTCAAAACCTGAATAATCACAGCTAAGCAACAGAGTGAAACACATCTGTCAGATGTCATTTCAGTTGAATTGGACTTTTAACTGATGTATTTTTGCTCACCGCTGATCCTGGTCAAACAGGACTGTCAACAGTTAATGGGATTACTTCCCATTGGCTTACCATTTCATGAAACTTAACCCAAGCAAGTTTGAGTTGTGAGATGGGCCGCCATTTTTCCGCAGCCCCGACTCGGAAAATGAACGGATCAAGAGCATCCATTACAGTTGTATCTTGCAGGGGAAACCAGATTTATTAATGATGAAGATACTATTGTAGAATGTATAGAATGTTTTCATATACGTACCAAATTTATCGTTTGCTCTTCACAGTATGTTCAGCCTCATCTGACAGAGGTGCCAGCCTTTCCAGTCGTAGCTCTTCAGAGGGAAGCCCCACTGACCTTGGCAGCCATGCTCAAAGCAATCATATCACAAGAAGTCCGTCTATTATCCAACTTGGTATGCTCAATGGAACAGATTCAGGCGATGCCAATCAATTTCACAAAATAAATTCCAACTCTGCCAGTCTACTCAATAAAATCAATGGAACAGAATCTGTGTATGCTAATCTAAACACAGACCTGAACTATTTCCCTCTTGACCACAAAACAGACCTAAAGGATAGACAAAACCACTCGGTGGAAGTTGTGGCTTCTAGTCCAGGCCTTTCATTACCTTATCCATCGTTACAATCTGATGACAGAGCAAATTCAGGCCTACCTCGTTCGACACATGCTGTGGGGCAAGCTGCGTATTTATCAGGCAGTAAGTTTTTATTTCTTCCTTCACAATTTTGTATTTTGATTCCAATCAATTTCCACCAATTCAATAGGACTGGCAGTGGTCACTCTCCACCAGTTCTGTACAAACATAGGACTGGCAGTGGTCACTCTCCACCAGTTCTGTACAAACATAGGACTGGCAGTGGTCACTCTCCACTACTTTCATACAAACATAGAGCTGGCAGTGGTCACTCTCCACCAGTTCCATACGAACATAGGACTGGCAGTGGTCACTCTCCACTAGTTCTGTACAAACATAGGACTGGCAGTGGTCACTCTCCACTACTTTCATACAAACATAGAGCTGGCAGTGGTCACTCTCCACCAGTTCCGTATAAACACAAGACTGGCAGTGGTCACTCTCCAACACTTTCATAGAAATATAATATAGCATCAGACAATCTGCCTTTATTCCATAGAAATAAGAGTCCAAATGCTACAATTTTGGCATCTGTGAGCTGTAAAAAGCTAAATAAAAAAGTTGTTGGTTTTTTTTCAATCACTGTTAAAAGAAAATAGGTTTGAGAAATTAAATTTCGTAAACAGTATACAAGGAGTTATATTGAAGATTCCTTTTTTGCTTCCTCATGTGAAGTATATCCAGTTGAAGATTATCCCACGCCTTTCTACTCAGCCACATATTCTGTGTTTTACTAAGCACTATTTGTCGCATGTGGTGAACTGAGTGATGTGCATGTTTGACCCTGTGCTTCATCCTTCTAAGGCCCAGTGTCTTTATGAGCATCTGATTAGTGTGGGAGAGCACTCACTTTCATGGCAAAGGTATGGGTTCAACTTCCGCAATAGGCACACTCCATGTTGATCCAATTGTAAATGGGTTTGTCTTACAGTTAGAGATGAATAAGACAGCAAAGAAGTGAACTGGCCACCCCAGCTCATACAAGCTGCGGATTAATGTACTGAAGTCTCTAACACTTCATTCCCGACCAGTGGCTAAGTCTGTTAACGTAGTTTGTTACTTGGCGGACACAAGATATAACATACTTTTACCACATCAAATATCATAAGGGCTTAGAAAGAACAGTACTTTAGGGTATGGTGTCTGACAATAGAAACAGAGGTAGACTGACGAGAAGATGGGCAAGGGACATTGCCAGAGGATCTGGGGTTAATAAGTATCAGAGAGCTGGCCAGGGCTCAAGTACCTTACAGATTGGCTGTCATGAGCGACGTTCTGCAAAGTGTAGTAGATGCTACATGATGATAAATAACATGTCACTTTTCTTCTGTGACCTAGCCAGAGTCTGAATCAGACTTGCATTGAATATCCAGATGTAATCCAGATGCATAATCATTGGTCTGATCAAATAGCAAATTATTTGTTGACCATTAACCATTACGAGACCACATTAAAATTGACGCAATTTCCCCCTGCAGCTGCCTTACTTTTCAGCACAACATGTTTTTCTCTGGTTATTGGTTCGAGAACATGTAACCTTTTTATTTATTGGTCTAAAGAACTTGTTGGTGCTATTGTTTTTGTTGTGTGTGTGTTAGTTTCTGAGATACAAGAAGATGAAGGTGAAAATATTGAAAAAAGCACAGACATTTAGACTCACCTATTTCAGGGTATAGTGGGTGTCCAGCCAATTTTTGAAATTGCCACAGAGAATGGATATTCTTTTACAAGATTGTCATATCTGTCAGTTTCCATTACAAACATAATATTACATCTACATAAACAAACTAAACAGATCTTCCTAAGAAAAATCTGTTGCAACAACTTGACTTCATCATCCTAGAGAAGCATGGATCCAGGTATATACTCATGGATTAACAACAAGAGCAGTGAAAAATGGAGGCGCATGAATCTGTTGTCTACCCAGATAAAAAAAAATGAAACCACTAGTTCATCCACTCGACAATTCTGTTCAAACTACTTGGCTGAAGTATAGGCACTAATTATTGCTGCAGAAATGATTAGCAACACAAGTCAATGCCAGCAGCCTGTTTCCCTTCCAGGTGTAATGTCAGTTCTGCCAGCAGCCTGTTTTCCGTCCAGGTGTAATGTCAGTTCTGCAAGCCCTCAAAAATGATAAAATTCCAGAGCTTAAGAAAACCTTGGGCAAACTAAAAGCCGAAAGAAGAGTAGTGCTATAGTGGATAGCTTCACAATGTGGCATACCAGGAAATGAGACAGCAGACAAGCTGGCAAAAGTTGGAGCAACACAAGAACAAAACGAACAAACAATCACGTTTCAAGAAAAGAAGATACTTATCCAAGCAATAAGGAAAGTTGACCAAGCGAAAGACAGCTATCACTGTCTTGATCGAGCAGAACAAATGATTCTGTTCCGCTTGAGAATAGGACATAACAAATTGAATAGCCATTTTCACTGGCTAAAATTGGCTCCATTGCCAATGTGTATGTATGGGCACGCAGCACAGACATCCAAACATATCCTGCAAAACTCTTATATGCTTAGCTCATTGTGTACTGAGCACTGACCCACGGAGACGAATATCCACACAAAGCTGTTTGGAAGCCCCGAAGAGCTCTTCACTACGGCAGCCTTTATTAATGGAAAACTGGGCTCCACGTGTAGATGTAACAGGAAAAAGCATGACGAACGAGAAGAAGTAGATTATCTTCAATAATGAGATAATCATCAAATCCGAGGGAAAAAGAATAAATTATTTCAAAATTCACTTTAAAATACGCCATTTTCCCAGTTGAAATCCGAGCGGACAGAAGTATATTTTACATTCAAATATTTGTATGTTCAGCCGTTTCTATAGTATTAACCCACTTGTTTATACACGATAAATCAGTGTCGATGTGGCCATAGCGTTGATGTGACTTTGTTCGTAAAACTTACGTTTTTTTTTAGTCGCGTATCGGCGACATTGGCGCCTCAAAGGTTAACATTTTTTCTGTTGCATAGAATGCTACAGGTTTAAAACTTCACAAAATTCTGAAATATGGATCTGAAATAAATAATTATACATTTAACTAAAGCATGCACCAGATGTTCTGCCATCTTTAGGTCAGTCTAAATATGTAAATGTGATTTGCTAAAGTAAGCTGTGAAACATCAGTGTTAGATACCAAATATCACAGAATCAGCCTAACGGAGGTTTTTGTGCGCCTCCTAATCCCACCAAGTGGGACTGAAAACAGTTAAAATGTGGTCAAACATGGAGAGATGCCAGTGGGATTGATGCTGGAAGTGTGTACAATCAACAAGCTACAGCAATCACAGTTTATACCCTTCATCATTTTGTGAAAAAGGCAACATGTTTCGGTCTATCTGGTGTACGGGGATATCGATTCTGTAGAAGATAAAAATAACCTGGAGAAAAATAGATGAAAATCTGATCAATTCTCTGCTTCACTATTTCATGTGTAGTCTAGTAGTTTGCTTGTGACCAAGTCTCTTGCCACATCTAAAAAAATTCTTAAATTCACATAAATAATGTTGTTCCTCTCCATTTCTCATGTTTTATTTCTATGATCTGCAGCCACGCTGGTGCCTGCAAGACAGCAAGATGATGCCGATTTCAGCAAAATCGTCGGCCTGGTCGTTCCTTTTGTCTGCGTCATAATCCTGGCTGTCATTCTTACCGTGACCTGGAAGTTGTGCCGGAAATACAAGTGCTGCCACAACAAAGCATGCCTGCAGAAATTGTCAGCCTTCTGCGACAACTGCATGTCCACACCTTATGCGTTTCAGACACCAGGCCACCTGAAGGATCATGGGCAAGTGTCCCGTGATTCTACTGGTATGACTCTAATTTCCCAGTATCCGCGCAGCTCTGTGTCACAGGTTTACCGAAATACAGCAAGTGGAGCACGTCAGCTTCAAAAACAATCAAAAGCATCCCATTATAGTCTTGGCACTCCATCTGTAAATGTTTCCCGCCATGGTTCTTCTCGGTCAAATCGGCGCAGTGTAGGGTATTCTCCCACTGCCCGTAAAAACGTGATAGGGTTACATTCTGCCCAGCAGACCTCTAGGTATGCCACATCAGCTGTGCAGATCTTGGAATGTGATTCTATTGATCAGAAGGAGTCAGGGTGCACTTCAACTGACCAGAAGGATTCGGGCTGCAATCTTATTGGTCAGCAGAACTTAGGACACACTCTTATTGGTCGACATGACTTGGAATGTGCCTCTGTTGACCAATAGAACTTAGGACACACTCCTATTGGCTAACATGACTTGGAATGTGCTCCTATTGGTCAACAAAAATTATGATGTGTTTCTATTGACCAACAGAAATAGACTTCTTATTGGCCAACATGACTTGGTATTCGCACCTCTTCACCAGAATGACTTGGACATACTTCACTTGACCAAGATCATCTGGGACGCTACTATTGGCCATCAGCACTTAGGACATGCTCCTATTGGTCAGCAACAACTGGGACACATCAATTTTGACAAGCAGCACTTGAGATACACTTTTAATTGACCAACAGAATTTAGGATGCGCTCCCATTGGTCAGAAGAACTTGGGATGCGCTCCTATTGACCAACATAACTTAGGATATGCTCCTATTGGCTATCGTAATTCAGTATGTCCTCTAACTGGCCAGTAGGACACTTGATGATACTAATTGCTTTATGGCTGCTTCAACTATTCTGTCTGAAGCTGACACATCACCATCCCGGTTTATACGAGTGGCTGAAAACTAGTAGTGTATTATCCCAACTATTTGCTACACTCCAATCTACACAACAGTAAATGGATACCTGACTGGGTTTGAGAAGGCAGAGCAATGAGAAAAGGAGCTGGACATCCACCTCACAAAAAACACTTCTGTACCATTTCATCTAAAAGGAAGTAACTTCTTTGATGACAATGATGTACTCATCCATAGTGAGCTATTTTATACATGGTTTCCTGTGGGACTTCTAGTCCAGCATCACTTCACTTGGACTGTGGGCTTACCCCTGTCCCAACTGGCTAGTGAAAGAGGAGTTTGCTATGGATTAAGACCCAACCTTCAACTGGATTACTGGTAAGAACAGGGTCCACCCATTGTAAATGAGGTAGGCTAAGAAACATTGTGAGACAACGTTACGCATCATGTCCCATTGAAATCATGTATTTTGAGAAAAAGAGAGCTATCCAGGCTGTCAGAGGAGAGCAGAACTGGTCCAACAACAACTATCAAACCCTTGACTGGCAGGGACAGATCACCATTCTTCATCCCATGGCAGAGCACAACAGACTGAATAAACTTATGTGCAAGCTTTGACTGTCTGCTTCACCATTGTGTACATGTGGACTAAATGATTAAACTGCCCGAGCATGTTTTACAGGACTGTCCCATGTACAGCCAGCTAAGAACAATATACTGGCCCAATAATTAAATTATAATCTGTAAACTATATGGTGCTAGAGAGGAACTCCAAACAATGATTAAGTTCATCACAGGAACTCGTCTGATGCGATCACAAGAAAAACTTCTAGGTGCTCCTTTTTTTTTCTCTTTTAATGGGAGGCTGGGAGTGCGAGTGTTAGATGCTGTGAATAATGGAGTCTTAGTTAGCCTGTAAAATAGGGAGTCTTAGTTAGGCTGTGAATAATGAAGTGTTAGAGGCTGTGAATGATGGAGTCTTAGTTAGTCTAGAGTAATAGAGTTTTGGAGGCTGTAAACGATGGAGTCTTAGTTAGGCTGTGAATAAGGGAGCGTTAGTTATGCTGTGAATGATGAGCTCTTAGTTAGGCTGTGAATGATAAACTCTTAGTTAGGCTGTGAATGATGAACTCTTAGTTAGGCTGTGAATGATGAACTCTTAGTTATGCTGTGAATGATGAACTCTTAGTTATGCTGTGAATGATGAACTCTTAGTTATGCTGTGAATGATGAACTCTTAGTTATGCTGTGAATGATGAACTCTTAGTTATGCTGTGAATGATGAACTCTTAGTTATGCTGTGAATGATGAAATCTTAGTTATGCTGTGAATGATGAACTCTTAGTTATGCTGTGAATGATGAGCTCTTAGTTAGGCTGTGAATGATGAGCTCTTAGTTATGCTGTGAATGATGAGTGTTGAAGCAAGGGAAGATAAGACAGTGAGGAAGGAAGCTTGTTATCCCACACCACAAAAACTTCAATGAAGTCTCTAACACATTATCCTGATGCAAGCAAATGCTGTGCAATTACCTTTTGTTTTTTTACACTTTGAACCCTGGTCACCTAATCCGTAAAATCCCATTTCCCTGTGCTGCTGGGCAAACTAGACAGGCACACAAGAGAAAAGTTAGTAGACACATGTGAATAAAGCTATGCGCTCTATTTTAATTATTCTCTTTCAAGCCGACGAACCTGATCATCTCCAATGCTCCTGATTATAATGTCAGTAGCTTGTGGAAGACCATACTGTATCAAATTTACTTGATATATTACATTGGATATGCCCCAAGAATGTGGGACTGATCACAAGAGGGACCAGGACACAGATCAAACTTGATCATAATCACACATTTCATCATTCAAATGATCATCAGATTCCATTTTTTTTTTTTTAGGATAGTCCACTATCTAAATCTAATCAATCAGCCTCCATAGGTTCAATAGGTTCAGAGGGAGAATAGGTTCAACATCTTGTCCTGCTGTTGTTCTTTAACAGCTGCTATTTCCCAAATTTTCAACGTGTTATTTCATCACGAACGCTCTAAAGTCTTGTGCAAAATGTTTTCAATAAGGGCACCACCATTTTATAAGGTATCTCCAGAAATGTGCACTTTCTGTCGTAGCATGTATTTTTACACATAATCCCAAGTAATCATATGAATATAATCATTAAAATAATGGTCCATTCACTGCACCAAAAAATTGTTGGATCTGGAGGATGGTAATTTACACACAGATACATCGATAATATGGTTGGTGGCTTGGGTTCAAAGAGTTAATAAGTTAAACTGGCAATTATGAAAGAAACCTGGTCATATTTATGTTGTCGTAAATTGAGGTTGCAATTTTCACATTCGTTGTTTTGTTTTAATATTGTTGTGCCATTTCAGGTTTATTTAGCTATGCATGTTATAATTATAGCATTTCTTCTGAAGTTGTATCTGCTAATGGAGTATAGAGTTTTTGTTGCAGTTGATCTCCATGAAGGTATTCTGCACCAAAGCTCTTTATGTGTGTGCTTTTGCAGTGATTGTGTTTCTAGCTAATTATAGAAATAGTTGTAAGTCACATGCAAGTGCAGTAATGACAACCTGCATTGGGAACAAAACATCTTTGTTAGGGACAATAGGCAACACAGATGAGACTAATAAATAAATTGAAATGATTAACCCTTTGTGCTCCTCCCAATTTTTAATCAATTTGTATCTGGTAGTCCAAAGCAAGTGCTAAAACTTCTTGTGTTAAAATAGTTTTTTTTTCCACAAAAAGATAAATTAATATTGAAAAAAATTACCTAAAATTAAGATACAAAGATGTATAATTAAATTATCTATGATTTGAAATATTCATAGACAAATACATGTATTAGTTTTATGTTCTAAATTTCATTAACTCTTTCCAGTCTGCACTAATTCTGCTGAATTATGTCTTACAGTCCACGGTATGGATTGTTGCAACTCTGCATGTCAAATAGTTTCTTGTTCAAAATAAAATAAATTAATATTAAACAAATTGAGCTGTACGATAAAGCCACATAATTAAATTATCTAAGATATGAAGTATTTATAATAAACATATAAAGGCAAAGGCCGCAGTCCATCTTAGACGATTATGGCATAATTTATTTGCTAGCGATATTTTTAGTAAGGATTAACTGCGCTACTTTTTATCCTCACTCTCTCGTCTCGAGCCGCCCGACCCCAGTGGCAAGTCAAGAACAAGATGACAAGGGGCGACTACGAGATGCAGGGGACTACGCATCAAGCACCCATGAAAAAAAACGGCGGAGTCAAACCCACACCACCTGATCACGAGGCCGACAGATTAACCACTTCACCACAGAATCCCTTATGCATATATATATATATATTTTAATATGAAGCATTCAAAATTATTAATGTGGAACTGGTACAGGAGATTTTTGTGCGTGATTACGACAACAAGTGTATTTTGATGTTAATATTCCTCAAAAGCATTGCCACAGCTTGCTTCTTCTGTGTACATGGTCAAAGACTGACTGAATATGATTTGTACTGAATATCCATCCAGATGTGTGATTCTTGTCTTAGATCAGATAAAATATCAGGTCTTGGTGTTCAAATCCCATCGCAGGGATAGCACGTCTTTAGCAAATTTGAAAAATTTGTAAATATCACTTAATTGTCGAGAACGACACATTAAAATGAAAGATAGATGCGTAGGACATTCCGATATTGTTGCGGTTATCTTAAAACCCGGTTGACGTAACTGAACAACACAACACCAGTGTTATTTATTGATTTTTACCAATTCGGCTGTTAACGGATCTTTTGCATTTCACCAATTCCTACAGTATATGACTGAATGTGGTTTAGTTTAGGAAATACACTAAATTGTAATCTTTTTACTTACCACATGCATTTATACATTTGCATTATTTGATCAATAATATAACCACTTTGCTTTTTATCTATATCCTAGTCTGGCTTAATGCAAGTTTGTATTGACTGTCCACGTGTAATCCAGATATACAATCAATTGCCTGAGTGAATAATAAACCATTTTTCGACTTTTTAAGTTCCATCTTATATCCATAATTCCATCACGCAAAGTCTCTAGTTTTAAAACGTGTACAATTTAGATGTAATGGAAAAATCTCTTCACTAAATGATCACTGTGGGTGCACTGGAAATGATAATAACATAGCATGGAAATCTCAGGAATAGATATGGAAGGTTTTCAAGTCATTTGTCTTCAGACAAACCATGAGGAAGGTTGCTCAACGTCCATTGCAAACCGACATCTTATCAACCAATGAGCAGATCTTGGTAACGCAAGTGTTGTTTGTTCATTTATTGGTGTTAGGGACTGTTGAACTGGGTAGCAAATGAGAAACAGCTGTAAATTTTGTTTCTTTTTTGCTCACCCCATTTCCTACAATGGTCGTTCAAGTCAAACCGGGACATTATTTTGTAAGGAATAAAAAAAATTGTCAGGTAGTCAAAATGCCATTTATTTTTCTATATAATCTTCAAAGTTTATGCACTTATCCCAACGTTTAAGTAATGCTTGAAAAGCTTCAGTGTTGGAAGATTTATCAGTATGTCTGGACGGCCTGTTTCACTTCATTATCAGTGCTGAAATGCTGACCTCCCAGGAATTCTTTTAGGGGTCCAAACAGGTGGAAATCACTTTTAGCGAAGTCTGGGCTGTAAGGTGGATGTGGTAATACCTCCCAGCCGAGTTGCTGCAGATGGCACATCGTGCAGTGAGCCGTATGAGGCGGAGCATTATTTTGCAGGAGCAGGACGTCCTTTGTGATCAAACCAGACCTTTTTTTCCATTATTTTCCACTTTTGATAGTGGCACCACAGAGTAGAAAATCAAAATGAATGATACCAAGTTTGTCCTAGAAAACACCTGCCATCACTTTATCTGCAGATGCAATTGTCCAAAATCTTTTGGGTGGTAGTGATTGCGTATACTTCCACTGCTTGGATGCTTGTTTCGATTGCAGTCTACTGTAAATTTCCGCAGGTTTCACGCCTTCTTTCACAAGAAACTGCATCACAACACCCTGTTCCATGCAAGCTCTAACAGTATTGTCCGCCATTTTTATTTATCTGTCGTGTGACTGAGCCATGGAAAGTGGGCCACCTAGCAGTAATAGGACACAAGTGTCACTAACTAATGAAGTTTGTTCCAGGACGCTATAACCCATTTAGGTAGAACTAGAACAAAAAGTCCCGGTTTGATTTAAACGCCCCTCATAAGATGAAGTGCATAGTGTTGTGTTTTTGCGCCTTATGGTGCAGTGCATTCAATTTTTGTAATTGGCTAAATTCCCATAGCGGTATAACTGAAACAAATACAAGTTTTGTGTATGTGTCATGCCACTAAGCTACAAACCCCCAATCCTACTTCCCCAACGAGCTGATAGACATAATAAAGGTGTTTACAGATGGGATTGAGTTTCCTATTAGTCTCACTATGTCAGCCATCTAGCCATTTTGCTGCATTTATTCAAAATGTTGGAGGTCCACCGGAGGCTGGGGGAATTATAGGGCTCAGAAATAAATGTCTCGTTTGTGCAACCATCGTGCAGGCTCAGTTTTTATTTCTTGTTTTATGCATTTATTCAGTCTGATAGGTTCTATGCTAACTTGGAAAGTTATGGTCTGGTCCCTGAATCACAGTTTGTTGATATTGTCTGTTTGAATTTGTCTTTGTGTTTTTTTTTACAATGTGTGCCAAGTCAAACGGTCCGTTAATTGGTTACTTCCATGCCTCTTTAAAGCTGTTTTGAAGTATCTGTTTTACTGTAAGCTGATGTGTTTATTTGCTGCATGGCTTCATTTAAATCTGTGTTAATCTGTTATGTCTAATTCTCATATGAAGGTCACAGACTCCACTCAATCAAGGTAGTGATCGTTGCCTCTTTATTGGTTGACTGTCCTTATGGCCTGGAAAATGGTCTTCTTGTCCTTGAAGGTGATTATTTGTTCTTTTGTTACTCCTCCTTTTGTTGACCTGTTTGCTCTCTCGTTTCCTGGTGTGCCACAGTGTGATGGTATCCACTGCATCACTACCCTTCTCTTGTCTTTTAGTTTGTATAGGGCCTCTTTTAAGCTATGATAGTTCTTCATCATTGTGGATTTACAGAGCTGACATTGCAAGTAGTGAATCGTCACTTATACTACTTACCACATTTTCCTCTACAAACCCGAGGGGTATTCAGCAAGTCAAGGAGAGTCAAAACTAACAAATTCTTCATTATTCTCATTACATTTGTTGGCATACTCTCACTTGCTATCCTCGTTGTCTTCAAGATATGTCACAATTACCAGCGCTGTTGTAGTCAGGAGTGCCTTGAGGAATTGTTCAGTAATCTGCAATGCCTGCACCACAACCTATGCACATCAAGTGCCTCACCATTCATACAGTGCAGCTCACAAGTGCACATGGACTTGGAGCATCTGAGTCGACTTTACCAAGAGTTGTGTTTTGAGTGTGTGATGTTTTCATCTATGTGTATTTAGATTGCAAGCATTTGTATAAATCAGGGTGGTCTATCCAGTCAAACCAGAAGGGCCACATGAGCCAATAATGAAAAGTGTGTTGGACTTTCATGATAACATGTATAAAAATATCTTCTTGTTGGTGGGGGCAGGGTTTACAGGTGCAAGGTACCAGGTTCAGATCACATCGGGGATCAAGATGATGAGCTGCAGAGGTCACGACCCAAAGCAGACTGCTAGCATCAGGGCCAGCCATTCATGAGCTGCATAAGTCAGCAACCCAAAGGTGACTGCTAGCGTCAGGGCCAGCAGTTCATGAGCTGCAAAGGTCAGCGACCCAAAACTGATTGCTAGCGTCAGGGCCAGCCATTCATGAGCTGCATAAGTCAGCAACCCAAAGGTGACTGCTAGCGTCAGGGCCAGCAGTTCATGAGCTGCAGAGGTCAGCGACTCAAAGCTGACTGCTAGCGCCAGGGCCAACAGTTCATGAGCTGCAGAGGTCACGACCCAAAGCTGACTGCTAGCGTCAGGGCCAGCCATTCATGAGCTGCATAAGTCAGCAACCCAAAGGTGACTGCTAGCGTCAGGGCCAGCAGTTCATGAGCTGCAGAGGTCAGCGACTCAAAGCTGACTGCTAGCGCCAGGGCCAACAGTTCATGAGCTGCAGAGGTCACGACCCAAAGCTGACTGCTAGTGTCAGGGCCAGTAGTTCATGAGCTGCAAAGGTCAGCGACCCAAAACTGATTGCTAGCGTCAGGGCCAGCAAACCAGAGCTGCGAAGACCCTTATACACCTCCACGCGGTGATCCTGGACATCAGTATGCAACATAGCAGACTGGCTAAAGAGAAGGGATCGATGAGGGAAGGCTAACACTGTACCTAAACACGCCTACTGAAGTCAGATGTGTTGGACCGAAAGGTGCAAATATCGCATTCAAGCTGTAAACTATGAAACAACGACCTCTGTTCTCCGGGTACATCTTGCTACTTGCAAAGCTCTTTTCAGGTAACGGGAGTTTGAGAACGAAGGAGAAGAAGAAGATCGCATCAAGCTTGGATGAAAGATGGGGCATGTCATTGGTTATTTCGTGGTATAACCATTTCTTCCAGTCAACTCAACTAAGTCACTGGAGAATTCTGAGCATCCACAAGAGTTATAGAATTCATCTGAAAAGGTACTTCGGTTACTTTAGGTACTTCAAGTACTTCAGGCACTTCTAGTACTTCAGTTATTTCAGTTACTTCAAGTACTCCATTTACTTCAGTTACTTCAGTAAAACTTTCAAATTAACTTTATAGCATTACCAATACAACAATTAGATAGCCCTTGAAAAATACAATTCAATAATATATCAGCCATGTCTTTATGTCAACCCCCATACAAGTTACATATTTTTTAGTGAATTTAATTGTGCTTCAAAATCCGCAAAAGGGTTTTAGAGGAAAAAATAAACTTGTGAGTTTGAAAATTTAAAACCGTAAAGTGTAGTTTATAGTAAAATATGTGCATTAGTTTTTTCATTCATTTTGTTCCTACTCCTTATATCTAAATTTGATGTCATATCACCATCAAATTTACCAAAAGTACAGATCAGTGGATGAAAAATTCAAAAATTTTACAATTGCTGTACTCAACAAATGTATCCAAATTAGTGATATAAGCATGTAAACATGCCTCTATTTTTCAATTGCTTGTATATTCTAATATCCTTAACCAATTTTTGATAAACAGCAATCAATGCTTAACCTTTTGAACCCTGGCTACCAAGTCCGTAAAAATCCCCATTCGTCTGTACTCCTGAGAAATATGTACACTGCGGACATTTCAGTAAAGCTTTTTACTATGACAAAACTATGTGCTGTAATTTAGTTATTCTATCTAAAATTGTCTGATCTGCTAATCTAATTTAGTTATTCTATCTAAAATTGACTGACCTGCTAATCTAATTTAGTTATTCTATCTAAAATTGTCTGACCTGCTAATCTAATTTAGTTATTCTTTTTAAAATTGACTGACCTGCTAATCTAATTTAGTTATTCTTTTTAAAATTGACTGACCTGCTAATCTAATTTAGTTATTCTTTTTAAAATTGTCTGACCCGCTAATCTAATTTAGTTATTCTTTTTAAAATTGTCTGACCCGCTAATCTAATTTAGTTATTCTTTTTAAAATTGTCTGACCCGCTAATCTAATTTAGTTATTCTTTTTAAAATTGACTGACCTGCTAATCTAATTTAGTTATTCTTTTTAAAATTGACTGACCTGCTAATCTAATTTAGTTATTCTTTTTAAAATTGTCTGACCCGCTAATCTAATTTAGTTATTCTTTTTAAAATTGTCTGACCCGCTAATCTAATTTAGTTATTCTTTTTAAAATTGTCTGACCTGCTAATCTAATTTAGTTATTCTTTTTAAAATTGTCTGACCTGCTAATCTAATTTAGTTATTCTATCTAAAATCTAAAATTGTCTGACCTGCTAATCTCCAATGTTCCTACTTCAGTAGAGAGGGGATTATATTACTAAAATTTAGCATTGAACAGAAGTTATTGTGAAAGCCAAGTACAGCTGATATCCTACGAGACTTAAGAGCTCATAGTTGCTATTTTGCAACTAAGAATGATACCTCAGACTAGATAATGACTTCATAAAGAGGAACATTGATTTTTGCTGATTGTTTTTTTTGTTAAAACACATCTTTAAATTACATAGCAGGCCACACAAGTATTTTGCTCTGGTCACATTTGACAGCAGACAGATCACCCTGATGATGTTAGTGTACGACGTTTGTTTATTTTTATTAATGTCAACCTTTCACATTGAAGTTCCTTCATTTCAGCTTTACATTTTGAAGAGGAATATTGTCAAGGACTGCCAAAGTGACCAGGGACCGTAACACCTGAAGTAGTCTTTACGGTTGGCAATAAACTCCCTCCACTTGATTCTGGGGCCATCTTGCATATGGTGTCCCTGCTGTAGTTAAGAATCTTCAGTCAATACATATGAATGTTACAGTCATTCTCTACTGTTTCTCTAGGACTAGTGGTTACTCTCCACAAATTGTTTAGGAATGCAGGACTGTAATGGTCAATCTCCATCAGTACGGTACAAGCATCGGCCTGAATCAATCACTCTTCACAAATTATATAAGAACATATAACTGTAGTGGTCACTCTCCACAAACTCCATAGGAGCAAAGGGCTGCAACAGTGAATCACTACAGATGAGAGACCAAAGCTGGCTTTGCTTCAGTTTTAACTTTCACTGGTCTCCGCTGTTCTTCATAAGCTCTTCTTTTATTGTTCTCACTCTTGACTTTCTTTGTTGTACACCCTGTTTGGTTGATGTCAGTCCATACAAATTATGAATGCAATGTTCATATGTATTTGATCCCTGACAAAAATGTATCGGCTTGTTAGAGTGAGAACTGTGTGTGACAGAGACGAGAATGGGACCACATCCACGCTGAGAGCATTTAAAAGACACAACTAACTATGCGGTCTAACACCTCTCGACTCAAAAGTAAAGAGATGCTGCAGTGGTACTGAAAATCAAAAGTGTATAAAAAGTTGATAAAGCATATACATGTATGGTTCAGTTACCGCACCTGGACAGAAACAGAGCCTATGTTATAACCACATACCCTACCCTGTTTCCTACTTCTGGACATCGGCCAGGTCATGTCAGTGGGTGTTTGATCGGAGCAGGGCACATGAGAGGACAGAGCAAGAGACTGTACAACCAGCGAGCTACAGGGACCACCATCATCCATACCCTGCGCCATTTACTGAGAGAGGCTGAGCACCTATGGGTATGCCTAGAGTGCA
Source organism: Ariolimax columbianus (assembly GCA_036924085.1). Lineage (NCBI taxonomy): Eukaryota > Metazoa > Mollusca > Gastropoda > Stylommatophora > Arionidae > Ariolimax > Ariolimax columbianus. The sequence continues at coordinate 86,766,272 of JAVGWX010000004.1, read as the reverse complement.
GTGACGTTGATTCTTAGAAACAAAAACAGTTGCTGGACAGAAGATCGCTTTCTTCTAAAGCTCAAAAATGAAGATGATGATAATAAAACATAGCACCTAAGTGATATGTTTAGATTCACAAGAATAGAATCACTGTAACCTACCTAGCATGTTGTGAAAGGCACACTCTGAGAGACTATTGTTTGTCCACCTCTAGTCTTGTTGGTACACTCTGAAACTATTATTTGTCCAGTACACTTTGAGACTATTGTTTGTCCACCTCTAGTCTTGTTGGTACACTCTGAAACTATTGTTTGCCCAGTACACTCTGAGGCTATTGTTTGTCCCGTACACTCTGAGGCTATTGTTTGTCCACCTCTAGTCTTGTTGGTACACTCTGAGACTTGTTTGTCCACCTCTAGTCTTGGTAAACTCTGATACTATTAGAGATTGCAGAAAGTGAACTGCTGCCTGAAAGTTGCCATTTGGGGAAGGGGAGAGATTGTCATTGACTGTTTGTCAGTTTTGGATCAAAGGTGCAAGAAGATTCTTTCAGTCATAAATGTTTCATCTCTTTGCAATTTCAAAATATTTGATCTAGTTTTTGAACTTTTTTGTTATTCCATTAAATCACTTCATGCAACTAGATGATGTTTGAATGTCAGCTTTATTTGTACATAATACAAATTTGTTTTTCCAATGTCTTTTCTTTTCTCCTTCAGTGGTGTTGTGTCGTCGTTGTTGTTATATAATGCCCACGATAAGGGGACGGCGTGGCCTAGTGGTTATATGGCACGGCTCACAAGCCGAAGGTGCTGCGTTCGATCCCCATCATATCACCGGCTGTTACCCCGGGGAAGCAGACCCTTACATAAAATGCATGCTGAAGCCGGATGCACTGGGCCGACAGGCGCAAAATAAAAAACACAGTGCAACGCACACCGCCTTGGGGATTAGAAAAATAAGGCGAACGCAAAAGAAAGAAAACAAAATAAATGCCCACGATAAATATGTCTGCTATTTTGTGCCTCCGGAAAAATGGTGTTAGGTGGTTTGAGTTTCTTCAGGCTGTTGTGCAATGCTTGGCTTCATCAGCGTGTCGCTCGCTGCTACGGGGATCATATCAATCCCCACCTCGTTAGCCATGAAACAGCATGGAAGGTTTTTTTTTTTAATTTTTGCTTTCGCCTTATTTCTCAAATCCCCAAAGCGGTGTGCGTTGCACTGTGGTTTTTATTTTGCTCCTGTCGACCCAGTGCATTCGACTTCAGCATGCATTTTATGTAAGGGTCTACTTCCTCCTACATTTTCTAAGGGTTTGCTTCCCCGGGGTAACGGCCGGTGCTGTGGTGGGGATTGAACCCAGCACCCAAGGATGGTGAGCCGTGCCACTTAACCACTATGCCACCCCGTACCCCAGCATGGAAGTGAGGTGGGTTCTTGGTCAGTATATTCACCTGGCCCTGACTAACATAGCTTGATCAGTATGTTTCACTTGACCAGACGTTAGTCTCCTCTCACATTATAGTAGTGTAACCTGTTTCTAGGGCTACCACTTGAAGGCGGAATAGGGTCTTGGTCAGCTCAGAGTCACTGACTCTGACGCAAACAGCCAATTATGAATCGCTAATTTCTGTCAGCTCATTCACTGTGCTGGATCTTTGGCCCCAATGTATTTCGATTGTGTTAGATTCGATAAAAGTTTACTTGTGTTCATATAAAATTAGTTCGCCATCAAAGGCTAAGATGACGACGGCAATGATTATAAAGTCAAATCCTGGCATGGCAGAGTCCCGCATTTTGGAAAAAACGTGAAGTCTGCATGCATTCTGCTCATGCTTTCTCTGAGCCTCATCGATGAAGTTTTGTTCTGTGATCTGAACACCTTGTGTGATGCTAGCGTGTCATGTGAAATGGTTCTGTGCTAGCATCTCCCAGGAGGTGACATCATTGTTGAAGCTTTTCAGAGGCATGGTGTCAGAGCAGAAATCGGAGCAGATAGAGTGGGACTCAAAGCAAGTGTCAGGGTAGCAGGTATCAGTGCGGGACATTGAGCAGGTTTCATAGTAGGACTTGCAGAAGGTCTCAAAGGAGAGAGGGTATTTTGGCAGGTGTCGGGGTGACTGTTAGATCAGGCAGGTTTCAGAGAGGGTGTCAGCTGGAGAAGGTCTCAGAAATGGGATCAGAGAGAGACTTGCAGCAGGTGTCAAAGTTGGACTCGGAGCAGGTGTGAGATTGTGATTCATAGACGTAAGCAGATCAGGGCTCACAGCAGGTGTCAGATTGTGATTCATAGACGTAAGCAGATCAGGACTCGCATCAAGTGTCAGATTGTGATTCATAGACGTAATCAGATCAGGGCTCACAGCAGGTGTCAGATTGTGATTCATAGACGTAAGCAGATCAGGACTCACAGCAAGTGTCAGATTGTGATTCATAAACGTAAGCAGATCAGGGCTCACAGCAAGTGTCAGATTGTGATTCATAGACATAAGCAGATCAGGGCTCAGAGCAAGTGTCAGATTGTGATTCATAGACGTAAGCAGATCAGGACTAAGAGAGGGTGCCGAAGTGGCTACTGGAGCACGTCTAAGAGAGATCATCTGTCAAGTTGGACTCAGAGAAAGTGTCAGGATGGGACTCTGAGAAGTTCTTTTGGTGTGTATCAGTGCGAGACTCGGAGTATGTATTAGAGATACTATTAAAGGAAGTGTCAGAATGGAACTGACAGAAGTTAAAATACTGACCATTTGCATTGGTTCAAAATTCAGGCACGGCTTAGTATTTTCTATCAAAGGTAAAAGTAAAACCCGCCCTGTATAATATGTTGTGACTTCAGAATATATGACCTTTATTCCTCATCTTTATTTTTCTCTCCGCAATCATTAAATCGCAACTACCAAGTGTTCATCGGCGAACAAAAATCATAATTTGAACAAGACGTTATGGCTGTGTCGTAGTTTAGTCAGGCTACGATATCTGAACCATTTGGTCCGACACGCGCGGTTTAAGAACGGCATATTTTTGGGACCAGGTTTACTTGCCTTCCCTCTTCGATTTCTATATTCTCAGTCAGGCTACAGGGATCGAGCCTGCTTCCAGGGCTGTCACTTTGATCCAGAATAGTATCTTGGACAATTCTGTTTCGCCGACCCTGACTGACGTGTTATCATTTGATGCGTCGTTTGTCCAGAATAAGACCCACAATGCAAGTGGGAACAATATGTATACCGTAATACCATTACTATGAATAATATAGATACCTGTAAGATGAACAATACAGTACACATTGAGTCTTCTTTCTAATTATGTCGGGCCAACTGCCTTGTATGCTTCATTCAACTCGTTAAGGATTTGTTCAGCTTCTGCAATGATGTGGCTGAAGATCACAATGCCGTCCGCTAAATGTAGATGTGAGAGCATCTCGCCGTTTATGTTGACACCTCAATCCTGTTTGTACCTAAAAACTTCAAAGGCAATTGTGAACGGTTTTGGGGATATGTTATTTTCTGGTTGTACTCCTCGGTGTAGAGGTATGGAAGTTGGAGCAGCCCTTGTTTATCTTCCCAATAAGCTGAGTATACTTCTTCTCAATACCTTGGTTCTCCCAAGGCATTTACCACTGCATTTATTTATACACTCTCAAAGCCTTTTCGTAGTCTACGAACACAATGCTTAGGGGCATACAGACTTTCTCCATTAACTGGTTGAGTGTGTGCAGGTGGTCAATTGCTGAGTAGCCCTTCCCTTATTGAAACCTGCTGGTTCTCGCCCAGTTGACTTTCTAATCTGCAGGTAGTGAATTGAGAACAGTTGAGTGGTTCAGTGGTAGTTCGCTAGAATTTCTTTGTCACCTATTTTGTGGATCAGGATTGTCTTGGAGCACTTCCATTGGTCTGAAATGTGCCTTGTATGGCCAGTTGGCTGGCAATTGTATCTATGTCCGCTTGGAGTATTTATGCAGTTATTCCGTCCAGGCCAGACGATTTGCGTGACCTTTGGTGTTGGGTTGGTAATTATATCGAGTAGTGACTAGGAATTTCTATTTAGTGAGTTTTTTTTTTGGTCACTACTGTTTTCGATGCGAAGAATCCCGTGTAGAACTTTGTGCGTTCGTTTTCGAGTTGCTCTCTATCTGTTAATGGTGTACCATCCTCCTTCTTTGTGGCTGTCATGAGACTTTTCTTTTGTTGTAATGTCTTCTTGCATTTTATGATACAACTTCTTGTTTCAGCGGCCATTGTCAGACCCTGTAAGCTATACTTCTGCTTCTTTGTTCATCCTCAGATCAAGGTCCCGGTTTCTCTTACAAAGGACACCGTTGTTTGTAAGGCTGTTTTATCTCCATGCAGCTTTTTTCTCCATGCAGCGTTTTTCTCATATTTATATTGCGAGGCCAGTATTGGTCTCTCTTTTCCTGAGTGAGCAAGCAGCTTTATAGAATGTTTTCCACGGTCATGGTATGCTCCCCAGATGGACACCTGTCATCTGTCCCAATCTTTTAAAGATGGCCCTTAAGTCTATTATACCCAGTTCTCAATCTGAAGATTATGACTTTCTCTTCTGTAGTTAATTTTTTTTTTTTTTTTTTTTGGCGTTCACCTTATTTCTTTATTCGCCAAGTAGCTGTCCTCTTTTCGGAAGGTTGATCAGCCCATTTTCCCATGAAGTTGGCTTGAATTATGGTCTTGGCCTTCTTAATATGTGGTGCTCAGGTCACTTTGTGGGGATGCTCCTTCACATTTTGCTAGTTTGTCTGCAGCTTCATTGCTTTCAATGTTGCAGTGGGATGGTATCCACTGCATGTTAAACATCGCGTGTTCTGATGAGAGCTGTGTCAGTGAGAACATACATTGCTCGAGATTTTCATCTTTGTGTTGTTTTAGCGCTGCTTCTTCTTCTTCTTCGTTCGTTCTCAATCTCCCACTACCAAACCCTGAAAGGGCTTAAGTAGCAGAATGTAGTCCAGAGAACGGAATACGTTGTGTCGCAGTTTATAGCTTGGCTGCGATATTTGCACCTTTCGGTTCAACACATCCGACTTCAGCAAGCTTTTTTTGAGTACCGGGTTAGCATTCCCTCTTCGATCCCTTCTCCTTAGCCAGTCTGCCCTGCTGTAGCCTGTTATCCAGGATCACCGCGTGGAGGTGTAGAAGGGTCTTGGCAGCTATGGTTCCCTGACGCTAGCAGTCAGCTATGGGTCGCTGACCACTGCAGCTCATGCGCTGCTCAGCATCTTGATCTCTTAGCGCTGTTAAAACTAACGCGGCATCAGTTAGGAATACTATGTTTACTTGGTGGATATCTTTATCGTAAGCTACACTGTTCATCATCTTTTTGAGTCTGTGTCTAATATCGTTGTTTAGTTCGCAGACTGCGATCGAATCTAGCCCACCTCTGATCTTGAGCATCTTTCTAGTTGCAAGAAGTTGCTGTGTTTCCACATTGATTCGGTTCCCTGCTGCTTGTTTGAATATTTTTGTCCCAATCACATCACTCAGTGGTCCCAATCACAACACTCGCTGGTCCCAATCACAACACTCACTGGTCCCAATCACAACACTCCCTGGTCCAAATCACAACACTCTGTGGTCCCAATCACAACACGCTGTGGTCCCAATCACAACACTCACTGGTCCATATCACTCTACAGACCAATCATAACGTTCACTGGTCGCAATCACAATACTTTATGAACCAATCACAACACTCTATGGACCATATACCAATCACTGGTCCCAATGAAAACACTCTAAGGGCCCAATCTCAATACTTGTTGATTTATATCACAACAATCTCTAGTCCCAATCACAACACTCACTGATCTCAAATGATGTAACAGCCAAACGTCAAATTGAGGATGTGCAACTCTCAAATCTGACTAACTCCTCCCAGTGTCAGTCATGTGGCCCATGTGAACCTACTGATAAATCTGGCATTGCACTAACGCGAAGAAGGCCAAGAATGTACCTATAGCCACTACACACTCGCTACCAGAGAAATGTAAAGATTGAAGAAACCAGTACTGATTAGTTTGGAAGGCACAACAATCAACGTAAACTAGAACACTTGTTGAGGAATACCTGCGAATTATCGTATTTGTTCATGGTTTGCTATAACGGAACGTATTTATACTGGTTTAGAAGACTGCTGAGATATACTAGAATTTACTGACTGGCTTCGCGCGGTATTTAGATGTTCTCCGCGAGCGTGAAAAATAATTCAGGCATTCGGTGAACACACGAGAATGCTGACGAGGAAGGACATATTTGAGCACTTTTACTGTAGTATCTCCTTGTCTATTCTGACGTCACATACTTGGGAAGGGATTGGCGCAGAGGATTGAGCACATAATAGCCCGTTCACGTGGAAATTACCAGACACTGAACTGTGAATCACGACGTTAGAGCTTTGCTGACTTTTTAGCAAGATGGAAAAAAAACAAATATTTGTTTTGTGTGTTAGAAAAGATACACCACACTACAGTATGTGAAAGTATTCACGTATTTTGGTAACAATATAGACAAAGTAAGATATCCAAAAATGAACATCACATTAAGAATACAAAATGTGAGAGGGGTTTTGGTAAACAAAAAAAAAATAAGACCATCTCAAAAATACAAATCGTCAATTCCAATGTAAAATCCGTGAAATTATATTGCTATGTTAAAGTGGGGATCAGCGAAAACTATAACGCAACTTGGGTGTCTGCGTCGACTAGAGGGGTCGAAATGGTATGATAAAGTCACTAATGTGAAACTGGCAAAATATCGGACAGATGGCAGTGCCACTTGCCGTAAGGAGCAGGCTTTACATTATAAAAAACAGCTCATATCATTACAAGACTATCGTTATGATACAATCCACAAGATAAGAGAAGTAGAGGAATACTTAAACGCTCATAGAGAAGAAAGCTCGTAATAAACGCAACAGGGAAGATGTGAACGGGCCTGAGAAGAATGACACGTGACAGGAAAACTTGAATTATATTTTATTGAAGACTTATGCGTTAAACACAACGTACTTATCATACTATGTTAGTCGGAGTCAGGTGAACTATGCTGATCAGGTTATGTTAGTCGGGGTCAGATTATATCTACTGATCAGACTATGTTAGTCAGGGTCAGGTGAACCATACTAATCAGACTGTTAGTTAGGGTTGGGGTAAATATACTGATCAGACTATGTTAGTCAGGGCCCGGTGAAATATGCTGATCAGGTTATGTTAGTCGTAGACAGATTACATTTACTGATCAGACTATGTTAAGTCAGGGTCATATGAAACGTTCTGATCAGGTTAATGTTTTCTAGAGTTGTCTGATACATAACTTATCAGACTATGTTAAGTCAGGGTCATATGAAACGTTCTGATCAGGTTAATGTTTTCTAGGGTTGTCTGATACATAACTTATCAGACTATGTTAAGTCAGGGTCATATGAAACGTTCTGATCAGGTTAATGTTTTATAGGGTTGTCTGATACATAACTTATCAGACTATGCTAGAGAGGGGCTAAATACAACATACTGATCAAGGCCTCACTTCGCTTCTAAGTTTTCCCTGGAAATAGCCTGTTACGAGTGAGGTTCGGCGCGTGACTCCCACCACTTTGGACTTACTGAAGAGCCTCGCATTGCACTACAGTCATAAAGACTCCAGTGTGCCTTCTTGAGTATTCATCTGGATGTGAGGAGAGCCCCTGTAACCAGCCACCAAATAAAGTCGTCAATAGTTAATAATTCAAGTACGAAAAGTATTCGTAACAATGCTTCACATGGAGCCGAATTGCTGTAATGGATTGATTGATTGAATCAAAAAAACATTATGATACATTTTTAACTTAGCTCGCTGTTTCGTTTTTATTCTGTTTATCGAGTTGCCGATATTATTAGGATAGTCCGGTGCGTCAGTTAATTTGTGTTGCTAAATTCACTCCATTTTTTTAGTGTTTTTTGTTGTTTTTGTGTGTATGGATGTTTTAGTGTACAGTGGCGATCTGTAAGAACATTTGGTAAATTCACTATTCAACAAATTTCTTTCTTTACTAGTTTAACCTTACACAATTTTAAGAACTTCACTAAAGATAAAACCGTCACGAAATGAACTGGTCGACTGATTATTTTGTCAACAACGAATATTTCTAAATGACACATGAATTTCACGAAATTCAAAGATCCGTTAGGATTTAGCAGCTAGTACAGATTGTGTACAACATTTCGGCTATCTAGGTTATGGGGAAGTTGATTGTTGTTGTTGTATGCCCACATGACCACAACGAGTAACTTTACTTTGCAACCCGAAAAGGGCTTTACATTGCGGGTAAAAGTAGTTTCCTTCACAGTCCAAAGCATCCTGATGAAGGTGGACCAGGGTCTTTCAGGTGGTTGTGCTATTCTTATCTTCATCTGCGTGTCGCTCATTTCTACGAGGATCACGTCGATCCACCACATCATTAGCCATTTTGTCATAAACAGCCCATTTCTAGGGAGAACTGCGTGAAAGTGAGATGGAGGTCTTAATACTCTTAGCCAGTATACTTTTCCTGACCCTAACATTGTCCAAAATAAAAGTCCACGCATACGGACAATGGTCGTGTAAAGTTAAATAAAAGCTTGTAAAAATTAAATAAATGTGGAAGTCTTGGAGAAGTTTAGGGTGCAAAGAGAATTGATGAACGGAAAAATATAACGTCCGACACCAAAGAAATAACACCTTGCCGAAAAAATACAGGTACTGAAGGTGGAGTACAAACGTGTCTAAGGTAACCAGCCCTATGAGTGGGAGGATAACATCAAATGATGGACAGGGCAAAGCCTGACAGATTGTACCATCAAGGCAAGTAAAGAGACAGAGGGCGTTGTCATCATTTGCAGCCGATTTTCGATGTGGGGATCGCACCATAACTGAACTAAATATAACGCAAGATCACTTTTATTTTCATATTTGTAAATGTCAACATATAACATAACTGATGGCATGGTGTTGTTGAAAACAGCCTTCCATATCCTCATTTTCTCCTAGATTGACTGATTGTTATCTGACATCTACTATTTTAGTATTATTATCTTAGTTCTGCTCTATTATTATTAAATTATTATTTGTTTATTATTATTATATCTAAGATACTATTTTGGATAAATATCTTACTGTTATAGTAGTTATAGTCTTAGTAATCTTAGACTTAGATAGTATACAGACTCTGCAGAGCCTTCTAAACCAGTATAAAGACGTTAAGTTAAGTTAAGCTAGAAGCGCATGACCCATTCAAGCGTTTATCGTTTATTCTTATATGTAGATCAGGTTCCTTGTCTTACTTTTCTTATTTAGTCGCCGATCGTTTCTCTGTCTCCTTTGTTAGTTAACTTAGTTTTTCGTGTTCTCAATATCAATGTCCACATATAATAATTAATATCATTCTGATTCAAACAAGTTTTCTGAAACCGCGTATTTCGTTTCTGAAATATTCCTAATATTGCTTTACAATTCATAATGGCGTCTAAGAGAGTCAACAATGGAGAGAGCTATTGTCAATTGTGATGTGAATCAGTTATTCAATGAATGTGATAACATCGGGAAACTTCTTTATGAGGCAGAGATCTTACCAACATTTGAGACAAGTACTCATCTTGTGCTATTTATCTCCTAAGCAGTATAGATCTCATGAGAGGCAGTTAATCATAATAATATCATGTCATGTCAAATACTGTGCCACTGTGACTGTGAGTGTGGTGGTACTATTATTTACTATATAAATATTTACTATAATAATGTCATGTGGTAACGTCAACGATTCAAGTCGATTATTTTTGTTTGTCTGAATATTGAATAGTGATGATAGTTAATTGATAGTCTAAACAATTTAAAGTTTAGACTATTCAATACACTAAATAATTTAATATAAACTTTTAGGCAGTACAACTAACTTGTAGCAACAAAACAATCTTGTTGGCAGATTAAAGATTAGCTTCTTCATTCTTGACATATAATATTTATTAATATTTTGCTATATACAAATAAAGACGTCAGTTTATCCACCTGTAAATGGATACTCTACTTAATTTAATTAATAAATATTTATAGTTTAGAGAAGGTAAAGTACCGCAAGCGATGTATTATTTGTATGACTATGTCTATCAGCCTATGACTAGCCGAGACCCATCGCAGTAACTAGTTACTAGTACTTAGTAGTAGTCTTTTTGTTCCGAGTAAAATAAAGAGAGCCACTATTTATTAGTACTAGTACAAGAAGTACTATTACAGGTGCACTTTACTGCTTGCATATGAGCATTTGCAGTTGTGGTGGTTTCATAGCAGTTGTTTTACATAATGAGGTTGCTAGCCATTGGCATTGCTAGTAGTAGTACTGCCCCATGTACAACTCTAACAGTGGCCTTTTACGATATGCTTGGAAAGTCTACTTAGTGGTCCTACTTTTTCAAACTGAGTACCACTGAGAGGATCATTCAATCCAAACTTTTCAGCTCCCTGGAGAGCAAGTCTTCAACAAATACACATCAAGTAATCCAGTACTGGACCAGCTTTGTTCACGTCTTCAACAAATACACGCAAAGTAATCCTGTACTGGACCAGCTTGGTTCACGTCTTCAACAAATACATGTCAAGTAATCCAGTTCTGAGCCAGCTTGGTTCACGTCTTCAACAAATACACGCAAAGTAATCCTGTACTGGGCCAGCTTCGTTCATGTCTTCAACAAATACATGTCAAGTAATCCTGTACTGGACTAGCTTGGTTCACGTCTTCAACAAATACACGCAAAGTAATCAAGTACTGGACTAGCTTGGTTCATGTCTTCAACAAATACATGTCAAGTAATCCTGTACTGGACTAGCTTGGTTCGCGTCTTCAACAAATACATGTCAAGTAATCCAGTACTGGACTAGCTTGGTTCATGTCTTCAACAAATACATGTCAAGTAATCCTGTACTGGGCCATCCCTTCCAGCTAAGTTCTTCTTCTTCTTCTTCGTTTGTTCTCAATCTCCCGCTACCAAACCCTGAAAGGGCTTAAGTAGCAGAATGTAGTCCAGAGTACGGAATGCGTTGTGTCGTAGTTTACAGCTTGGCTGCGATATTTGCACCTTTCGGTTCTTCTTCTTCATCGTACGCAGTCAGACAGTAACAATTATATTTTCGAAAAAAGCGGCGGTCATCCTGAGGCTGTCAACACTGCCATAGAGCTTGTCTTGTGGTTCCACTGGTGATGGCCACATCTGCTCTCTCTGATCCTCGTATGTCGGGCAGTTCTGCAGCAGATGCTCAGCGGTCATTTTCCCAGTACCACACGGGCATTCGTCGGTACCACCTATCTTCAATTTGTTGAACAGGTGGTACCTCAGTCTATTGTGGCCAGTGCGAAGTCTGAAGACAACGACCTGCTCTCTTCTGTTCAACTCGTAATAGGCATCGTTTTTGGTGTAGCCGGTATGTTCAGTTTCCCATTTGGTCATGTATCTGGCTTTAATAAGCCGTTTTGACTCTTCGTACGTCATACTAGTATCTGTTTGTGGTAGTCTTGCACCTTCTTTTGCCAGTCTGTCTGCCTCCTCGTTGCCTTGGATGTTGCAGTGTGATGGGACTCACTGTACCACTACCCTTTTTGATGCGGACTGCTGGCATAGTTGACAGAGTACTGCTCTTAAGTCATTAAACTCAGTATTTTTCTGGCTTTTTAGCGCTGTGACTACGGCCAGAGCATCTGTAAGCAGGACTGTATGGCTTTCATTTTCTTTATGTGTCACCATTTCTTCCACTGCCGCCCTCAGTGCCTCTGCCTCCGCTCTGAAATTGCTTGTGTACTTACCAGTAGCGAATGACAGTGTTATTTTCCTGCCATTTGGTAGGTTCAGGAATGCTCCTGCCCCTCCGTTCTGTGTAGTGTTTGTTACAGAACCGTCGGTGTATGCATGGGTCCAGTCCATGCTTGAGTAGTTTTTCGATATAAAACTTAGGGTAGTATCTCTGCTTTCTTTTTCAGTCTGGCAGTTTTTGTTTCCAATACCTGGTATATATTCTACCACCTCTGGAAATATATCCTGCCTCCAGGTAGGTTTTCGTACAGTAGTGATGGGCTTTGGTGTTGTTAGTGCGTTTATGGGATCTTCGTGCATCTTTGCTTTGGCTATTTCTGCAAAGTTTCTCTGCTTTAGTTTCCCATTTCCCAAATTGTTTAGTCTCTGGTGCATTGGATGGTCAGTCAGTCTTCGGAGTTTCTCTGACTGCAGCTGGGCTCTGCAGTCTCTTCTATCGTTCATGGATTGAAGTTTTGTAATCTTTTCAAGTTCTACAATTGGCGTTGACTTCATGCCTCCTGTTATAACTCTCATGGCTTGGTTTTGAAGTTTGCTATCTTTATCGAAGTTCGCCTTTGCTGCTGCTGTCCATGCCACAATGCCATACTCGAGAACTGGTCTCACTCTTCCAGTGTACAATTTCTTTAGTATACTTTCGTCTGCTCCCCAGCTTGTGCCATTCTTTCTCTGGCTCTCATTCGGTTTCTCTCGATCTGACTTTTCCATGTCATGCGCCGATCAAATGTGACTCCCAGATAGTTTGGGTTGTCGTTTGGCTGCAGGAATTTGCCATTTAGACTTAATTTGGTGTTTTGGGGTTTGATTAAAAGCGAGAATATTGTACATGTGGTTTTCTCCTCGTTTATTTTGACCAGCCATGAGTTCGCCCACTCTTCCAGCGATGTTAGGGCCTGCTGCATCCAATTTTTTGCTATGGTGAGATTCTTTTCAGAGGTCCACATAGCCAGATTGTCTGCAAACATTGAGCTATGGACTCTCCTTGGTATATTCTCTGTAATGTAGTTTATATATACCAGGAAGAGTGTGGGTGACAGTACTCCCCCTTGGGGTACTCCCTGCTCGAGTGTCTTTGTTTGAGGTAGTGGTTGATCCACTTGTACATTTTCCCACAAACTTCACTTCTCCTTAGCTTGACTCTAAGTCCGTCTTTCCAGACTTTGTCAAATGCCTTTTCCAGGTCCACCCAAACCGCTACTGTGTGTTTCTGTGCCTGGTAGGCATCTTCTATTTCCTGGGCTATGAGGATGACCTGGTCCTCAGTGGATCTGTGCTGTCTAAAGCCTGCTTGCTGTGGAATTAGTATTCGTTTTTCTTCCAGATGCCACATCAGTCTGGTGTTTATCATACGTTCCATCAGTTTGCAGACACAGCTCAGTAGGCTGATAGGCCTGTATCCATTTGTCTTTTCCTTTCTTTGGTACTGGTACATGTACTGCGTCTTTCCATGCCTGGGGTACAATACCCCTTTTCCAGCTTTGGTTCAGGACTGATAGCAGTTGCCTCTTCGCTATTTGGCCCAGCCCCATCAGCATTTCGTTTGTTATCCCGTCTTTTCCGGGAGATTTCCTTTTCTTTAATGTTCTCATGGCCTCTTCCATTTCACTCATAATTAATTTGGCCATCATATCCTCTTCTGGTGCCGTATTGATGTTGTCGTGCCCCTTTTGCTCTTCACTAATGTCTGTATGCCTATCTGCAGGGACCTCGATGTGGTTTGCTCTGGCATAGTGTTCGACAAAAGCGTTTGCGGCTTTTTTTCCAGTGAGCAAGTTTTCGCCTTGCTTGATGGTAATTTGTTTGTTTGAAGGGGTTTTGTCATTCATGGCTCTGACTAGCTTCCATAGTTTGTTCCCTTCTTTGTCTAGGTTGAGGCTTTCAGTTTTGTTTTTCCAGCTTTCTCTTGCTGTTTGGTTTAGAACCTTTCGGTCCAACACATCCGACTTCATCAAGTATTTTTTTAGTACCGGGTTAGCATTCCCTCTTCGATCCCTTCTCCTTAGCCAGTCTGCCCTGCTGCAGCCTGTTATCCAGGATCACAGCGTGGAGGTGTAGAAGGGTCTTGGCAGCAATGGTTCACTGGCCCTGACGCTAGCAGTCAACTATAGGTCGCTGACCACTGCAGCTCATGTGCTGCTCAGCATCTTGATCTCCCAGCTAAGTTCAAGTCATCAACAAATACACGTCAAGTAATTCTGTTCTGGACCAGCTTGGTTCATGTCTTCAACAAATACACGTCAAGTAATTCTGTACTGGACCAGCTTGGTTCATGTCTTCAACAAATACACGTCAAGTAATCCTGTACTGGGCCATCCCTTCCAGCTAAGTTCAAGTCTTCAACAAATACATGTCAAGTAATCCTGTACGGGACCAGCTTGGTTCATGTCTTCAACAAATACACATCAAGAAATTTCAACTGGTCCATCCCTTCCTGCTAGGTTCAAGTCTTCAACAAATACATGTCAAATAATCCTATACTGGGCCAGCTATGTTCACGTCTTCAACAAATACATGTCAAGTAATCCTATACTGGGCCAGCTTGGTTCACGTCTTCAACAAATACATGTCAAGTAATCCTATACTGGGCCAGCTTGGTTCACGTCTTCAACAAATACATGTCAAGTAATCCTATACTGGGCCAGCTTGATTCACGTCTTCAACAAATACATGTCAAGTAATCCTATACTGGGCCAGCTATGTTCACGTCTTCAACAAATACATGTCAAATAATCCTGTACTTGGCCAGCTTGGTTCACGTCTTCAACAAATACATGTCAAGTAATCCTGTACATGGCCAGCTTGGTTCACGTCTTGAACAAATACATGTCAAATAATCCTGTACTTGGCCAGCTTGGTTCACGTCTTCAACAAATACATGTCAAGTAATCCTGTACTTGGCCATCCCTTCCAGCTAGATTGAAATCTTCTGTTTCCCTTGCTATCTCAAGCTCTCTTGTCCATATGTGCCTCCACTTCTCATACCTTAGAGATTCCAGAACAGATGTCTTGTTATGCATGTTTCTCTATTATGTGTCATTTCCTATGCCAACGCCTTCTCGTATCATATTCCGCTAATATCTGTTTCGTTCTCTCAACAACTACCACATTAATGATGTTATCATAGCATTTCTACCTCTCTTTTTTTTCAGAGGCACTCATTTAGGAAAGTCTGTACCTGTTTGGTTATTGTTTCAGAGACATACTTCTTCTTCGTTCGTTTTCAATCTCCCACTACCAAACCCTGAAAGGGTAAGTAGCAGAATGTAGTCCAGAGAACGGAATGGGTTGTGTCGTAGTTTACAGCTTGGCTGCGATATTTGCACCTTTCGGTCCAACACATTCGACTTCAGCAAGCATTTTTTGAGTACCGGGTTATCATTCCCTCTTCAATCCCTTCTCCTTAGCCAGTCTGTCCTGTTATCCAGGATCACCGTGTGAAGGTGTAGAAGGGTCTTGGCAGCTATGGTTTGCTGGCCCTGATGCTAGCAGTCAGCTATGGGTCGCTGGCCACTGCAGCTCATGCGCTGCTCGGCATCTTGATCCCTCAGAGACATACAATGTAACAGACTTTACATTGTAGTTGAAGATTTTTCTTTTTCTTTTGGATTTAATTGGTTTTGATTTCCAGGAGTTAACCAGTGCAAAGAAAGCTCCTTTTGTGTTCTTATTTTGACATCTTTATCTGTACCTCCTACTTTGTCTATATTGCTACCAAGATAAACAAATGATTCCACATCCTGTAGGTGTGTGTCTTCCAACACAATCTGATTACTGTCAGTTGGATTTATTCTTATAATCTTAGTTTTTTCCATATGTATTTTCAGTTTCAATTTGTGTGATCTATCCTCATGTATACTTATTTTATTTTACATTTGATTGCGGTCATGGGACAAAATATCAAAGTCATCTAGAATTCCAAATCAACAAGTTGTTTAGTCAAATTCCATTGCATTTAATTTTTGTTTGCTTATGCTGATAGTCTTCATGATCTATTTAAAAGCCAGCAGAAAGAAAAATGGTAATAAGAAACATCCATGTTGCACAACAGCTCTTATCTCAAATGGCTGAGAAAGCTGACTCTTATGTAGAACTCTACATTTCATATCTTATACTTACTTAGTCGCTCCTCTTCTACCGTGAGGTGTAGAGGTTTGCCAGAGAGAACGCCACACTGCTTTATCCCTCGTCTTTTTCCTGGCCTCTTTCCAATCCAGCCCTCTATCACTTAGGGACTGTAGTATGTTGTCTTCCCAACGTACTTTGGGATGTCCTGGGGGTCTGTGTCCTTGACTTTTTATCTCCCATGACCGCTTTGGTATCTGATCTTCTTCCATTCTATAGACATGGCCAAACCACTGTAGTTGGGACTGCTCCACTCGTGTCTGCAGGGGTTGAACTTCAATTCATGTCTAATACATTTGATATATTATACTATTAGTGAACTTTAGATCAAGCCATAGTGCCTGAGAAACTTCCACTGTGATCCTCTGTATAAGCTGTTAAATGCCTTTCTGTAGTCCATGAATCTGATATTAAGTGGTGAGTTCAATTCCATACTCTGTTCTGCTATTATTCTAAATTTAGCTATCTGTCTGTCATAGTCTTAGTCAACCTGTGCATCTACAAGGGCATTAGACCTCGTGCAGGTCCCCAAGTCTTGTGCGAGTTGGTAGTAGCTGGGTGCATTTCTCTGCTTAACGGCTGTGCTCAAGCAGTGCTATGTTTTTTGGTTTTGTGCTGGTCTCATCTCGGTTTCCAGTCGATCCTGTCTCAGGCATGGGTTGTCAGGGTCTGTACATGCCCTATTTTGTTGAAAGCCTGCTTGTTCTTTTCTCTCTCAACTGTTTGTCTATGGGCCTCTTTCAATTTATCAAGTATGATCCTGTTCAATATTTTTACAGGTACTCCTATATATAATAAGTACAAGAAATGGTTGACAAGTTTTGCACTTTAGTCTAAAGGAGTCGATGCACTTACCTGGAAATTGGTGTGAACTTTAGTCATTCTCTATGTATTCACCCTGCAAGGCGATACACTTCTCCCATCTATCTTTCACCTTCCTGATGACCTCATTGTAGAACATCTCCGTCTTCGCCAGGAACCACATCTCCAGTTCAGTAATCAAGTTCTGGACGTCAGATAAACATGCGGGTAATCATGCCCCATCCACCATACTCACCGGACTTGGCACATAGTGACTTCTTTTTGTTCCCAAACGTGAAAAATTCACTTTGAGGGTGTAATTTTTTTGTATGGTAGATAGGATTCAACTTTGGAAGATACTAGAATAGATACTGTGCTTTCCCCTCTGTTGTTCAACATCTACATAGACAAAATTGCATCGGAGATCAGTCAAGTTGAGACATCTGAGGTTGAACTGAACTTCTGGGTCACTCACCATAAATGGAAATGATATTGCTCTTCAACAGGTCCATGAGTTAAATTATTTGGGCAGTATTTTTTTGGAAGATGTTAGGCTCAACTGGGAATTTGAGACTAGGTGTCAGAAAGCATCTGTGGTGACTTATCAGCTGTCACCACTACTCAGGCATCCGAGCATTAGTTTGTCAACAACTCAACAGCTGACAAACAGCATATTTATGCTGACTCTGTGCTACCAGTGCCAAATATGGTCTCTGTCCAGCCCGAATGAGAGCAGCATTTCAACATGTGAAATGAAGTGTTTGAGGAAGGCCATCAGTGTTACAAGGAAAGGCAGAATGCGAAACAACATTTGAAGTGTGGTCAGGACTACGTCTTGTGCAGAGTACATTTCCAGGCACAAAGTATGTTGCTTTAGTCATCTCATGAGAATGCACCCTCATCAACTTCCACTGATGGCTTACAATGCTGGTAGATCTACAGGGCAATGGGATGGCCGCGAGACAGGTGGATAGATGACATTAGAGTGATTGTGCAAAGACACAGGTTCACATTGACCAGCAAGTGCACTTGGTTGGCGCAGGGCAGACGACTTAAGTTCCCCATGATGCTTGGCAGCATAAGTAGAAAGAAAACTAACTATTGAATATATGTTTGATTAGACTCTTGACAGTAAAACAGATAAAAGTGAAAGTGGTAATGCTGTTGTTTATATCATCATCGTGTAGCATGTCCTTTATACAACGTCGTTTCCATCAAAGCTTGTCTGAAAGAAACTCTTTCCATTGTCAAAACTCCAGCTTCCGCCAGGCATTCCTGGATATCTTAGTGCCATCGTCTTCTTGGTCTACCCTGCATATATATATTTTCAATATTGTTAAAATAACGCAACAATTTTAATGCACACAGTGAGGCAAATAAATAAAAAAAAAATAAGCAATAATTTTCACACTAAAATAATTACATTTAATCATTATGCTAATAAAATGTGTAAGTAACATATCCTTTGTAGAACGTCGTTTCTTACAACCACCAACCAACCTATTTGGCTGTTATACGTTTCTTGGTAGGTGTGCAGTACGGTTGGTCACCATTACTTTCCATAACATGGAGGTGTGATCTCACCAAAAAAAAAAAATGAACACAAACAATCTGAACACAATGGGATTCAAACTTGGTGCATTGGGATTGTGAAACAGATGTTTCATCTCTAGGTCACTCTGCCTCTTATTCTATATATATATATATTACATTAATGATGGATACTTTATGGGATAGATAATTGACTTCTGTGACTTTGGTTCTATTAATCACAATTGTAGCTTAATTAAAAATAAATTTATTTTAAAAAAAAAACCAAAACAAATTGACAAATGGAGCTTGCTGCTTTTGCAGTTTAACATTTACTTCGTTATATTCAGAGCCTCTGGAGATATTTATTCTTGCAGCATAAAATTACAGCTTTGAAGTACAGGTATATTTATGAGAGAAACTTGTTATTGAGAAAGTTGTATGTATATGTATGACAATTATTTAAGCCCACATATCAACTTTATGACATTGTAAGAAAAAAGATAGCCTTTATGTCTGCGTTACAGAGTGAATCATGCGTTACGGAGTGAATCACTTTAGGCACAAATCTAATAAATTAGGCAAGACTAGCGTTAACAATATGCTACTTAAAGCTAATCTTGATAAAACTGCAGGATGTTGCTGGTCAGCCGGTGAGTTTAGATACAAGAATTGTGCATGTAATATTTCAAGCAATATTGTTGATTAACAAAATGCACCTTTGCTGTCAACAGGTGAAGACAAAAGCTGATGTTGATGGTCAGCCGGTGAGTTTAGATACAAGAATTGTGCATGTAATATTTCAAGCAATATTGTTGATTAACAAAATGCACCTTTGCTGTCAACAGGTGAAGACAAAAGCTGATGTTGATGGTCAGCCGGTGAGTTTAGATACAAGAATTGTGCATGTAATATTTCAAGCAATATTGTTGATTAACAAAATGCACCTTTGCTGTCAACAGGTGAAGACAAAAGCTGATGTTGATGGTCAGCCGGTGAGTTTAGATACAAGAATTGTGCATGTAATATTTCAAGCAATATTGTTGATTAACAAAATGCACCTTTGCTGTCAACAGGTGAAGACAAAAGCTGATGTTGATGGTCAGCCGGTGAGTTTAGATACAAGAATTGTGCATGTAATATTTCAAGCAATATTGTTGATTAACAAAATGCACCTTTGCTGTCAACAGGTGAAGACAAAAGCTGATGGTGATCCAATTCTACTATTCAGAAAAGATATTGATATACAATTTATCAGTGCCAGCTAGAAGCAGCATATCATATCTCCTTCAGTGAGTGATCAAGACAGTTTTCTTCTTTTTCTGAATGTCTTCACAGTGTGTCAGTTGTTTTTGAATGGATCTTGGGATAGGTATTCAAAGCACGAACCTGATCATTTGAGGCTGTGAATTCATGAGTATTTTTCTTGATTTTCTGACATCTCACGAAGGAGGAAATTGATATCGAGAGATGGAGTGATATGGAAACTAATGCATGAGGAAACATTATGACCTTAGACATGTATGAGTAAATCTAGGAAGAGAGGGAAGACAAAATGAGAAAAATAAGTGACTGGAATGATAGCATAATTGTGAGTCAACTGAGGTCTTTGGTGTTAAGATGAGGTACTGAGAAGTGACGGTATGATATCTCATAAATGATTATGGAACAGTCGCCATGTTTCATAAATGCAAGCAAAAAGAAAATAACTTACCCTGTTTGCCTAAGTCAAATATGAGGAGGGTTACAGTAAAACTGAGTACCAGCAATGAATGATACATGAAAGAGAAGTTGTAGGGCAGTTATATATAGCTACTGTGATGAACCTAAAAATGTGGTGTAAGCAGACACTTTTGTGTATGGTGATATTTGTCTATCACTAACACTGCTGATGAAGCAACAATGGACCAGAATATGAGCAGTGTGTGCGCCGAGACAGTTCTGGAAATTGTTCATGACAATGAAGATAGAACCAACGGCAGTAGAAGTATCACATCCCATGATCAGGTGACCTCGCATAACTTGGGAGATTCAAAGACCAGTGGGACGTGTGTTATGAACAAGATTGTTCATTGTGTTCAGGTTGGTCAAGATGTGAAGTCAGGCTTGAAAAGTAAGGAATCTACAACAGAGTCCTATAGTCACAGTGAGAATATGGGACTGTACATCAGCTGTGTCACTTCTGAAGGGGAGAGAAATAGTATTTGTCATGAACTTCTTCTGGGTGATAGGAGCTCATTATCTTCTCTTGATAAAACCAGCTTCAGCACAAATAATGGTGGGGGAAAATTGGCTTTCAATGAAATCAGTGATTTGATTGAACAAAATAGTGTGGATGTTGAGATATCTGCTGATCTGATTCACAACAACTACAACTCTATAAATCACTTAAAATATGTGGGTGGAGTCACAGACAAGCCCACAGAATTGGACACAAGGGGTTCTAGTGACTGGATAGTTCAACAACAATCAAATAAAAATAACATGGTTTGTCAGATACATAAAAAACAAGCACAAGTCACACTTCGGGTTGTGGGAGGTTCAGACCCCAAAGCAGAAATTGGTCCTGAATCAAGCTTAGTTAATAACAATCATCATGAATGTGAGAGCAACAGCATGGATGCCTTTCTAAGTAGCAGTCAAAATGTGCCAGCCAACTTGAAAACTAAGCAACTTTCTGCAAGTAACGGTGACAAAAAGCAAAAATATACCAAAGATAGTGACAGTTCAAAAATTGTACATGTTGTTAAAGTTCCTCTTGATAGAAGACACATGCAAGAAATGATTAAGAGTGAGGTGCAGGATTTCGTAAATGCATCAAAATCAAGTTCTTCACAAGTGGCCATTTCTATGTTACAGGGAATAACCGGGGAAGATGTAAACAAACAATGTACTGATGAAGGCAACAAAATCCCTACAGCTGTCACTGTCATAGACAAATTATTGATCAAAACAGAGCCTCAGTGTAGCACAGCTTCAGCTGCAGGTTCATTGGCCAGGGGCGACATACTGATGCCAACCACATCAACTGGCACTGAGAATATGCAGGTTGATTGTAGTCTTCCAAAAGTGTTATCAGTTGGCAGCGAAAGTGACGCATTATTAAACTTCCTTCTGCAAAATGGTGTTTCGGCGTCGTCATGTCGTAATAGTACAACTTCAGAGAGTCCATCCAAGATCGTTACAAAGTATGTGTTTATAAAAAAATCGTCACGGCATAGATCCAGTAAGAAATGCTTTGGCATTTTATATAAACAGGCATTTAAGCATTACCATGGATATAAATCGAAAGCAAAGGAAAAAATTTCATTGACGAGTGAGAAAAAGCACAAGAAAGATTCTGAAAATATGCAAGATATAGATAGAAAAATCAGCAAGGCTGTCAATAGAAAAAATAGCATTGCTGTCAATAGAAAAAACAGCATTGCTGATAGAAAAACCAGAATGGATGATAGAAGAAGCAAAATGGATGATAGAGAAAACAAAAAGGATAACATAAAAAACAGAATTGACAGAAAAAACAACTTGGACAATAAAGAACACAGCAAGGCTGACAGAAAAAACAGAATTGATGATAAAAAAACCAGAATGGATGAAATAAAAAACAGCAAGGCTGATAGAAAAAGCTATATGGACAATAATAGAAAAAGTGGTATGACTAATGATAGAAGAAAGAGCATGCCTGATGCTATCTTTGATGATAATTCTCTTAAAAAGCAAAGCAAAGAGGCACGAAATAAGTCTAGAGAAGATCGGCGGTTAGCCCGGGAACTTAAAAAAAGCACTAGTATTGAATTAAATGAGAGAAAGAAAGATAAGAAAATGCCAAAGAAAAGAAGAAAAAAGAAAAACAATGAAGTAGAAAGAATAAGTGACAAAGAGGTTCGAACAAATAATTCACATGAAAGAAAACAAAAACAAGTAATCTCAAAGACTTTTGGTAGTCAAGATAAAGCTGTAGTTAAAAAGCCTTTTGAAAAATATGAAGACATGTCTGATTCTCTTGACAATGAGAAAAACATTTCAAGAAAAAAGGTCTGGAAAGTATTGAAGAAGAAAAAAGGATTTCCTATTGAGACTGCTAATGAATTACAATCAGAAGTTAAGAGGAACAAAAGGCATAAGAAAATTCACTTAGAAAAAGTGGATGTTGAAATTAAACAAGAAATGACAGAAGGAGAAGTGGAAGAAATCCAACACCATATTGATGATACTCTGGATGATGATGTACCTTCTCTTCAAAGGAAACTGAAAATGCGAAACAGGAAAGATCTGACTTTACAGGAAAAAGTTCAAGCAATAGGTGCCTTAGAGATGCCGGGTTCAAAACTTGTTGTCGTGGCTAAAAGGTTTGGTGTGTCTGTCTCGGCCATAAGTCGAATAAACAAAAACAAGGACTACATCCTGTTGCAGTCAGTAAGCGGGGACCTGAACAGTACGCAGCGACGGTCTCGTGAGTGTAAGGATCCTGAACTGGATAAAGTTTTACTGAGGTGGTATCGGACTATCGAGCATTTGCATTCTGGGAACACAGCAGTTGCTATTTCCAATGTTTTGCTCAAGGAAAAAGCACACGAGCTTGCTATCACCATGGGCAAGAACTATTTTCCGTCGGATAACTGGATTATACGATGGAAGAATAGACACAACATAGGGGTGAAAGCCAATTGTATGGCTGTGGTCATGCAAGACAGAGAAGAACTAAAAGAGCTTGATTGTAGGGTGAATATTTCTGAAGTTCTGGAAGAAATGGGGAAACAAGAGTTTCAGATTGATCAGGTGAAACGAGAGATTCTCCGGAGACGAGAGAAGCCAGAGGAACTATTTATTTGTGAACATTGTGGAGTTCTGACAAGTTCCAAGAAGAAGAAAGTGAATAATCACTTGACAGGTTGTCCAGCATCGTCTGTCAGAAAAGACCTGACCCTTGAAGAGAAAGTGCAGGTCGTCCGAGCACTAGAGCAACCCGGTGTGAAGATGGTCACACTTGCTAAGAGGTACGGTGTGTCCGCTTCTGCCATTAGTCGGATACACAAAAACCGAGCGGATATTCTGGCTCGTCGAGCTAGTGGTTTAGCAAACTCCGCTAGGCGGAGGGATAGGGGCAGCAAGGAACCAGAAGTTGAGAAGGTTCTTTGTGAGTGGTTTAAGGTGCAGCATGAACTGGGCATTCATATTACAGGGACAATGATTCGAGAGAAAGCCAGAGACATTGCTAAAGTCATGGGCAAGGACTTCTGGCCTTCAGAAAGTTGGGTGTTTCGCTGGAGACACAGAAACAATGTTACAGATATCAACACATTTTTGTACGGCGACAGCGATGAGGGAGATCTAGGAGCCTTGGAGAGGAACAATGATAATGTGGAAGATGTTACTTTTCCCAACTCCAACGAAGACGTTCCACTAGATAAAAGTTTAGAAGGTGAGACAGACACTGTAGTAGATGATGGTAAGAGAGCGCAGAAGAGGAAAGAAAAGACAGTTCTGGATGGGTTGCCTCCATCAAAGCAGTTTCGACTTCCTCGGTCTGTCATGTGCGAAAAATGTGGATTTGTGTCATGCCGAGTTAAAAATAACCGTATCAAAAGTCTTCGCCATGCTAAAGGTTGTCCTGACCTGAAGCCGAGGAATGAACTTACCTATGAGAACCGTGCTCGAATGTTGAAAGCTTTGGAGGAGCCAGGAGCCACGTTGAGCTCTGTGGCTCGACAGTTTGGTGTATCTGTTTCTTCAATGTCGAGAATGAACCAGAAGAAGGACCAGATCTTGTCCCATTGTGAGGATCATGCTGCCCAGAAGAGGATCAGAGAATGCAAGGAACCCGAAGTGGCTTACAATTTATACCAATGGTATATGGAGAAAAAGTCTGAAGGAGTTCATGTCACGGGGCCGAAGCTCAAAGACAGAGCCAAGAAGTTTGCTGCAGAGCTCGGAAGAGAGTTCAGTGCTTCCAGCGGGTGGTTGGGTAGGTGGAGACATCGGTATAACATCATTAGCATATCAAGAAACTCTGAGAAGAAACCAGGAGATCCTGCAAAGAAAAGGAAGTCTAAAAAGGACAGTGAGAACAAGCTTGAGCACCACCTTTCACAGCTGCAGATTATCCCCCCTGAACTTCATCAGGACAGTCTTGGCAGTGCAGGAAGTGCAATTGTAGATCCTCTGGAATCAGTACCGGCACTACAGCCAACTCAGAATGCACCCATTTTCATCCACCAACGGTTTCAGAATCCATGGGAGATTACTCAACAGCAGGTCGACTCATGTGTGTGGACAAAAGAGTTTCTGACTCCAGCAGGGCAGAGTGTCCTTGATGATGCCGCTGTTTCAGTGGCCTACACATATGGAGAAAACATCTCAAAACCTGTTTTCCATAATGTATTTGACTCCTTCTCTGCCGTAGGCTATCAGGTTGCTATGCCTTTAGATTCTAGTATGGTTGTGAGCAGAGACTACTTAAAAGCCGACATCAGTGAGGACAAGTTTGGGCCCAGCGTATCGAACCTGCCTCATTCATCCCACCCGTCCCACAACCAGCATTCTCACCACCTGTCCTCCAACCTCCCCACACAGCATCTCCACCATCATCTACCAATAACACACTCAAACTCTCTCTCGCACTCACATATCCAGTCCCACCCTCCAGTGGCGCATCCAATACCACCTCAATCTCCTGTCCCTGTTGAAGATGACCCAGATCAGCAGCGGCAGGTGATGGAAGCCTTCAAGATCATGAGCTCGTTTGCTCAAAAGAAATCACTTGGGGACCAAGTTCAGGCTGCTCTCCTAACAATTGAAATGTCCATGAAAAACTCTGCACGGAAGCCTTCATCAGAAACCAGAAATTCATACACCTCCATATGATGATGATCTTTTGGTTGTATCAACAGAGTAGTAACAATAATATTAAAGACACATTTATTTTAAACTTTTGGAAAACATGCACATCAAACAGAAGAAAAGAAAGTAATGTGATAGGCGATATGGAATGAAACTTCAGATGATGAATTCTCTTTGCTACAAGGGAGGCACAAGTAGAAGAATTCAACTAGCTAGTCACTAACAAAATTGGGTTTTATTCTCATTTGTCATGTTTTTTTTATTGTTTACACCTGGTGCAGTTCTCTGGATAGATGGTGCTGGGGTGTGAGTTCTTCAAGGCTCCCAAACAGCTTTGTGTGAGAGTGTTTGTCTCTGTGGGCTAGTGCTCAGTATGCAGTTACCTAATCATATAGCGGTCAAGTGCTTAATTAACTTTCTGTGCTGTGTGTCCACACATGAACATGGTTGATGCAGTGTTTTGGTCTGTGTAAGTTAATTAAGTCTAGAGAAGATCGGAGGTTAGCCCGGGAACTTAAAAAAAGTACTAGTATGGACTTAAATGAGTGAAAGAAAGAGAAGAAAATGCCAAAGAAAAGAAGAAAAAAGAAAAACAATGAAGTAGAAATAATAAGTGAGAAAGAAGTTCGAACAAATAGTTCACATGAAAGAAAACAAAAACAAGTAATCTCATAAACTTTTGGTAGTCAAGATAAAGCTGTAGTTAAAAAGCCTTTTGAAAAATATGAAGACATGTCTAATTCTCTTGACAATGAGAAAAACATTTCAAGAAAAAAGGTCTGGAAAGTATTGAAGAAGAAAAAAGGATTTCCTATTGAGACTGCTAATTAATTACAATCAGAAGTTAAGAGGAACAAAAGGCATAAGAAAATTCACTTAGAAAAAGTGGATGTTGAAATTAAACAAGAAATGACAGAAGGAGAAGTGGAAGAAATCCAACACCATATTGATGATACTCTGGATGATGATGCACCTTATCTTCAAAGGAAATTGAAAATGCGAAACAGGAAAGATCTGACTTTACAGGAAAAAGTTCAAGCAATTGGTGCCTTAGAGATGCCGGGTTCAAAACTTGTTGTCATGGCTAAAAGATTTGGTGTGTCTGTCTCGGCCATAAGTCGAATAAATTCAAGTAGTTCTGTTCTCATGCGGAACAAGAGTACCTGCTCTGATTGTTTAGGAAAGTGATAGTTGTCTCTCATTTGGTCAACTTTCCTAATGGCCTGGATAAAGGTCGTCTTTTTCTGGAAAGTCATTGTTTGTTCTTTTTAATGCTCCCTCTTTTGCTAACTTGTCTGCTCTCTTAGTTCCTGGTATGTCACAGTGGGATGGTATCCACTGTAGTACTACCCTTCTCTTGACTTTTATTTGTTGTTGTTATTATCCCATAGCTGCAGAGTAAGCCTGCTCTTGGCAGCCTAATGCCATTCTAACAAAGATACAGGCCTTCCTCAGTTGTTTCACTGCTCCGTACAGTTTGTTGGCAATTGTCGACAGTGCTTGTAAGAATCTTTTCCTCATGTCTACAAGCCCCTTGCAATCAATGTGTAGGTGTGTTGTTTTATCAGGATAAGAGCAATGTCTACACAAGGGCAGGTGCTGGGAATTGATGCGGTTCAAATGGCTTTTGACTCTGGTGTGTCCTGTTTGGAACTGAAAGATGAGACTTTGATCTCTTCTATGTAGTTGGTTTTTAGTTAGTCTAAGCCTTTTTTAAGCTCCGTTAGTTTATCATTCTTGAGGGCTTGTAGAATTGACATTGCATCTGTAAGGAATACAATCTACTGGCATTGTCTTGTTGTGTTGTTTATTATTTCTGCAGCAATGCTTAGTACCTGTACTTCAGTCAAGTACGAGGTGTGTTCAAATGAAAACGGACCAAACTGCAATGTGAACATAAGTACGATGCGCATGATGTCTCCATGTTTCCAATGATCTGCTGAGGAAACTATGAGTCGGAGGATAATGAAATTTTGCAAACTTGACGATTTGTATGTGCTGTTTACACCAGAAGTGACATCATCATGTGCATCATACGTATGCTCACTTGTTGCAGTTGGCCCAGTTTCATTTGAACATGCCTCGTAGTTTAAACAGAATTCAACCAACTATGCACAACAAATATTGTGTTATTATTTGCTTAAACTTTCTCTTGCCCAACTGTTGCAACCATGAAAGATTATCCCCTTGTTTGACTTTTTGCATAGAATCTGAAACTTCCTATAACTCTTCACTTAGTTCCTTCCTTCGATCCTGGGGCGTAGAGGTCTTTGTATATACTTGAATACGAGTGTGTAGATGAACAGGTGATTGCCCTGTTGGGTCTTTTCATGATGGAGGATCTTCATTTTTGCCTTCAGGTAGGCTACCATTTAGTAGGGACTTCATTACCTTTTATATTTGTTTCCCAGATAGCATCTAACAGTCTGCTTTTTTGATTTTCAACTACCAAGGCTTCTTTTATTTGCACAGTGTAAACAGGACCTCCATGTTTATTGACAGTCTCTAATAGGACTCGGCAGCTCCTTGAGATTAGGGAACACTTGAAACTTGTATGATTTTAACATTTCACAGCCTCATGCTTTCATTTATTTCCTGCGAGATGAACTCCTTACCTCTCAGCTATAGCGACTCATGACTTTCCTATAGGCAAGCATGAACCATACACAGACTGTCAAATGCTTGTGTCAATGATAAACAAACAATGAGCAGTAGTAGTTTGGAGTTAAAAAACTTGAAGAGTAAAGAAACAAGAGAAAATAAAAATAACTTCAATATGGCATACAAAAATATATTTAAAAAAAATAAATATATATATATTATAAGCAATAGGTAAATTGACAGAGTGTTGGATTACACTACTGTTAGTGCTCACTTTTTCATGGCAAAGGTGGGAGGTTTGATTTTAGAATTTAACTTCAGACCTACAAGTGATGAATTTTCATTGCTGCAAGTTTAAAAATTCAACCAAGATGACACCCTTTGGCATAAAGAAATAAACAGTTTGTCAACCTCCTCATTGCCAAGAATGCTGCAATGAGATGGAATTCACTCTGTCATGGCTCTCTTGTACTGGTGATATTAAGTGAAACCTTGAGTTTCTCCAGATCTGTACTTTTTAGGCTCCACGGTGTCTCAAGAGGAGTGTGTGACTGAATGATTTTGATGCCTGCCTGCTGACAAGGAAGGCAGTTGACCGAATTCCTGGTAAGGCATATATTTGTTATTCTGTTAGGGGTGAAATAAACAAACACAAGCCAGCACACGACGTAGTGACAGCAGTAACAAAGCGGCCTGTAGTCCTCGGCCTAAAAATACCTCGACTACCCCAGTAATGGGAATAACGTTGTAAGGCTGTCTCAACTACAGGCAGGTTTCTGTGAAGAGTACATCTGTCTCTCTGATGTTTGTGTCATTTGTCATACGAACTTCTGCTGCAGTTTTCAAGGCTTCTGCTCTGAAGATACAAGAACAAGCGGGAGTCAGTGCATCCAGACTCACCATACAACGGTTCAGCTTACTATGGTTCAGCTTATTATGGTTCAACTTGCTACATTTGTTGTAACGGATCCAGCAGCATCTGGACTCTCGCCCTTCAGTCCAATGCTATAAAATGGTATCTGCACGTGAATATCAGCTGTTGTCTAGTGCCATACAAATTGTTTCATGTTTGTGGCCACAGAGGTAGAAGAATTTTCCTAAAATTGTTGAACACTCAAAGAGATGATGATCAACGTGTGTGTGTGTGTGTAAGGGGACGTCGTGGGCTAGTGATTAAATAGTACAGCCCACAACCCAAAGGTGCTGGGTTCGACCCCTTTCATAGTACAGGGGAAGCAAACCCTTAGAAATGCAGGAGGAATCAGAACCTTACATAAAATGCACGCTGAAGTCGGATGCACTGGGCCAACAGGCACAAAAGAAAAACCACAGTGCAATGCACACCGCCTTGGGGATTAGAGAAATAAGGCGAACGCAAAAAAAATAAAAATATGGGTGTGTTCACAGCTGGCACTCAGGAGTATGTTGTGGTTGAAGTCTGTTCAGGTGCTTGTTCAGTAGGAATAGTTGGGTTCTCAGTCGGAAAATGATGCTCTGATCCTTCCTTGTGAGACGGCTATCTACAGTTCAACTTACAACTGTTGTACAGAAAGTTGTAGGAGTGGAGGATCCACGTATATTATACGTACATGTTTATCATTGTGTTGTTATTTTCTCGCAACAACTTCTAATGTACATGCCTGTCAACGTGTTGAGATGAAAACTTGTACACAAGATTTACAAAAAAAACCAACAAAAATATAAAAAAAACCTTATATGAAAAAATATACTCATAAATTATATCAGAACAAGGGTTCAAAAGTAACAAATGAAACCAAGAAAATCATCAAACATGTTTATAACATATAGGATTGGATGGCCATACAGTTTGGATGTTGGTCTTTGACCACGAGGTAAAGTAAAGTAAAGGTTTGTCACAAAGTAGTTACAATACTGTCTGGGAAGAAAGTTCTTAGAGACTTCAGTTAGTATACTAGACCACAGCTAGTTCCTTTGCTCGCTGCCTATTACTTCCCATGTCATATGCCAGGTGTCCATTTACAGCTGGGTTGACTGGAGCATGACAGTCATTGGAGTTGAACTCCATGCCTTTGTCGTGAATAGTGAGTGCACTACCACTACAATAATCCGACACTGTGAGGACATATGTTGAAATCGGCAGTAACGCAATGATATTTTTCTGTCAGAGATAAAATAAAAACTTAGTCTATAGAGTGCATAATGGCTACAGGGTACATGATCTTTATTCCTAAGCCCTGTGTATCCTCAGTCCTGTGTATCCTCAGCCAGATGTATCCTCAGTCCTGTGTATCCTCAGCCACATGTATCCTCATCCCCGTGTAGCCTCAGTCCTGTGTATCCTCAGCCCTGTGTATCCTCAGTCCTGTGTATCCTCAGCCACATGTATCCTCAGCCAGATGTATCCTCAGTCCTGTGTATCCTCTCGGTGAATCTCAGAAATGAGAACAAACATTGTAGTGATGGACATTAAAAATAAAATAATTGTACATCAACTGTGGGAAAATCTGCGGGTGAAACATTTAATTTCATTGGTTGTTTGAATCGGTCAGAACTCAGTGAAACCTCATTCTATTTTTTTAATGCAGAGGTTACAGGGATTAATATCAACATGTAGGAAAGGTTGTTTGAGAACAACACAAAACAAAGTAAGTTTAGCACACACATATTTGAGACCTGTCGCTTAGCAAGTCCAAGCTTATATTTGTAGAAAATAAGTTAGTTATATTGTGTATATGATGATGAGATGGTATAATAACTGCCGTATTCAAAACTGTTTCAATATATTAGTTTGATTTTACAGATTGTTGTTTGAATACTCACACATACTACAGAATGCTTTAAGGTAGAAAATATTCACTATTATAGAAGTGCATCCATGTGTTAGGGGCCAGCAAGGAATAGAGAAATTGTAATCATAGGGGGTCACTAAAGCTGATAGGTAAGATGATCGCCTCTAAAATAACGAACGAAAGCACGAAACAGTAGGTGTTTGAAGCCCACAAGTTTCAACTAATCCCTGGCCTCAAGGAAGATGAGATCAAGTGTCTAGTCCTATTAGAGAAGTACGATAAACTCAGAGGTCCCATGTACATGCTGAGCATGTGAAATTACCCTTGGCAGTAGCAAATAGAATAAAGCAGGCTGTTAGTCACTGTCAAAGGAAAACAATGAAAAGCTGCCCAATAATAACCACCTTTCTCTAGGCCTGGTAAGCCTTTGACTACCTGACAGCAAGCAACCTTTCTGTATGGATATCAAGATTCCAAATTTGTAGAAGTGCTACCATGTATTAAGAGGCCAGAAAGACGAGCAGAGAATATGTTGTTTGCGAATACCCACAATCGGTCAGGTCAGGTCATCCTCACAACCCCATGCCACCCTTCTCTTTCAGTGGCCGCTGTCTGGGCCTCTTCTGGTCGGAGATTGGTCCATTCTTTTATGTTGTCCTCCCACCTCTTTTTGGGCCAGCCTCTTTGTCGTCTGTCTTGCTCCTTTCTGTGCAGGATTGTATTTGCAAGACCATTTGATCTCGATATGTTACCGTACCAAGCGAGTTTCCTTCTTTTGACATTTACAAAGAGGTCTTCTTCTTCTTCTTCTTCTTCGTACGCAGTCAGACAGTAACCATTATTTTTTCGAAAAAAGCGGCGTCATCCTGAGGCTGTCGCCACTGCCATAGAGCTTGTCTTGCAGTTCCACTGGTGATGGCCACATCTGCTCTCTCTAATCCTCGTATGTCGGGCAGTTCTGCAGCAGATGTTCAGCGGTCATTTTACCGGTACCGCACGGGCATTCGTCGGTACCACCTATCTTCAATTTGTTGAATAGGTGGTACCTCAGTCTATTGTGGCCAGTGCGAAGTCTGAAGACAACGATCTGCTCTCTTCGGTTCAACTGGTAATAGGCATCGTTTTTGGTGTAACCAGTATGTTCGGTTTCCCATTTGGTCATGTATCTGGCTTTGATACGCCGTTTTGACTCTTCGTACGTCATACTAGTATCTGTTTGTGGTAGTCTTGCACCTTCTTTTGCCAGTCTGTCTGCCTCCTCGTTGCCTTGGATGTTGCAGTGTGATGGGACCCACTGTACCACTACCCTTTTTGGTGCGGACTGCTGGCACAGTTTGCAGAGTGCTGCTCTTAAGTCATTAAGCTCAGTGTTTTTCTGGCTTTTAAGCGCTGTGACTACGGCGAGAGCATCTGTAAGCAGGACTATATGGCTTTCATTTTCTTTATGTGTCACCATTTCTTCCACTGCCGCCCTCAGTGCCTCTGCCTCCGCTCTGAAATTGCTTGTGTACTTACCAGTAGCGAATGACAGTGTTATTTGTCTGCCATTTGGTAGGTTCAGGAATGCTCCGTTTTGTAATCTTTTCAAGTTCTACAATTGGTGTTGACTTCATGCCTCCTGTTCTAACTCTCATGGCTTGGTTTTGAAGTTTGCTAACTTTATCGAAGTTCGCCTTTGCTGCTGTTGTCCATGCCGCAATGCCATACTCGAGAACTGGTCTCACTCTTCCAGTGTACAGTTTCTTTAGTATGCCTTCGTCTGCTCCCCAGCTTGTGCCAGCAAGTTTCCTCATGATTGCCATTCTTTCTCTGGCTCTCATTCGGTTTCTCTCGATCTGACTTTTCCATGTCATGCGCCGATCAAATGTGACTCCCAGATAGGTTGGGTTGTCGTTTGGCTGCAGGAATTTGCCATTTAAACTTAACTTGGTATTTTGGGGTTTGATTGAAAGCGAGAATATTGTGCATGTGGTTTTCTCCTCGTTTATTTTGACCAGCCATGAGTTCGCCCACTCTTCCAGCGATGTTAGGGCCTGCTGCATCCGATTTCTTGCTATGGTGAGATTCTTTTCAGAGGTCCACATAGCCAGATTGTCTGCAAACATTGAGCTATGGACTCTCCTTGGTATATTCTCTGTAATGTAGTTTATATATACCAGGAAGAGTGTGGGTGACAGTACTCCCCCTTGGGGTACTCCCTGCTCGAGTGTCACCTTTCTGCTCATCTGCCCTTGAACTTGGACTCTGGCCGTTCTGTTTTTGAGGTAGTGGTTGATCCACTTGTGCATTTTCCCACAAACATCACTTCTTCTTAGCTTGACTCTAAGTCCGTCTTTCCAGACTTTGTCAAATGCTTTTTCCAGATCCACCCAAACAGCTACTGTGTGTTTCTGTGCCTGGTAGGCATCTTCTATTTCCTGGGCTATGAGGATGACCTGGTCCTCAGTGGATCTGTGCTGTCTAAAGCCGGCTTGATGTGGAATTAGTATTCGTTTTTCTTCCAGATGCCACATCAGTCTGGTGTTTATCATACGTTCC
This sequence comes from Ariolimax columbianus, assembly GCA_036924085.1. Lineage (NCBI taxonomy): Eukaryota > Metazoa > Mollusca > Gastropoda > Stylommatophora > Arionidae > Ariolimax > Ariolimax columbianus. The sequence continues at coordinate 86,733,263 of JAVGWX010000004.1, read as the reverse complement.
ATCAGCTTGCCGACACAGCTCAGTAGGCTGATGGGCCTGTATCCATTTGGATCTGTTTTGTCCTTTCCTGTTTTTGGTACTGGTACCAGTACTGCGTCTTTCCATGCCTGGGGTACAATTCCCCTTTTCCAGCTTTGGTTCAGGACCTGTTCGCTGTCTTTCCCAGCCCCATCAGCATTTCGTTTGTTATCCCGTCTTTTCCGGGAGATTTCCTTTTCTTTAATGTTCGCATAGCCTCTTCCATTTCGCTCATTGTTAATTTGGCCATCATGTGCTCTTCAGGTGCCGTATTAATGTTTTCGTGCCCCTTTAGCTCTTCACTAATGTCTGTATGCTTATCTGCAGGGACCTCGATGTTTGTTTGCTCTGGCATAGTGATCGACAAAAGCGTTTGCTGCTTTCTTACCGGTGAGCAAGTTTTCGCCCTGCTTGATGGTAATTTGTTTGTTTGACGGGGTTTCGTCGTTCATGGCTCTGACTAGCTTCCATAGCTTGTTCCCTTCTTTGTCCAGGTTTAGGCTTTCCGTTTAGTTTTTCCAGCTTTCTCTTGCTGTTTGCTTGAGAGTGTATTTGTATTTCGCCGTGGCGGCTTTGAGGGCGATGTTTGCCTCCATAGATTGTTCTCGCTCTGCCATGTTCCTAACATTTGTTACTGCATCTTCCGCTTTCTGCAACTCATCATTCCAGTAGGGCTTACAGTTTTTCCTAGCTCCTCTTGGGATGGTTTCAGTGGCGGCTTGCATTATTGCCTTGCTTAGGCTTTCCACCATGGGCTTCATTTTGTTGTTTCGTGTGTTGATGGTTTCACACAGTCTATCTGTCAGGATTGCAAATCTCTCCCAGTCGGCTCGTTTGTAATTCCAACGTGGGAGCGGTTTTGTTTCCTGTGGGCCTACTTCCATATCAATGTCTAGCCTGATCGGCCTGTGGTCGCTACCTGCCAGTTGGTTTAGCACCTGGCGGTCTATTTTATGGTGTATGTCCTGTGTGGAGAAGGCCAAATCTGCAGTCGAGGTGGAACGCCATGTTCTAGAATAGAAACTAGGGCTATCCTCCGGCCTATTGATTAGGGAGAGATTTGTATCTATCTCCCAATCTTCCACTTCGTCACCTCTGCTGTCTGTGTCAGAGTATCCCCATCTCTCCGAGTGGCTGTTGAAATCTTCAACTACTATGCAGTTGGAGTCTCTGACCTCCATACTCGAGAGCGATAGGTCTCTATTTGGTGGTCCGTACAGATTGAAAATGTGGAGCTTCGTCTCTTGAGCCATTATGTCAACTTCTACAATTTCTGCTTGTCCGGTGTGACTGACAGGTACCGCGCTACTCGGTATGCAGTTTCTGGTCAGTATCAGGACCCCTCCTTTGTGGCCTTCTCTATCGAGACGGAAGGTCTGGTATCCTCTGATTGAGAATTTATGATTATTGTTGAGGTGCGTTTCCTGGATACATGCCACGTCAATCTTACCTTCATGCAGGTGATGTGTTAGGGAAAGGGGTCTTCAAAAGGCCCTATTGCTGTTGTGATTCTATCTCGTATTTCCTTATTTGTAACTCGATCTTTGTACGTGACGTTTAAAAGTCTTCGGAAACATCTCATCTCCAAGGCCTGTATCCTTCGCTGAAGGTCAGCTGTAACTGTCCATGTCTCACAAGCGTAGAGGAATATTGACAGGACCAGTGTACGCATTAATCTAATTTTCGTGCATAATGCTAACCGTTTACCTCGCCAGATTTTGTTAAGCCGTGCAAGCGCCGCTATTGTCTGTGCTATTCTGGCCAACACCTCACATTTTGATCTTCCATCACTGACAATCAAACCCAGATATTTAAAACAGTCAGCTGTAACTTATGACACTTCTCTTTCTGCTGGCTATTGACCTCATTATGAAGACATCAGCAAATAAAAATGTAATTCAACATTATTTGACGCAACTTCTTGATGATCTGACTTTGATACGTTCTTCCATCCCATAACCACAATCAAATGCAAAATAAAATAAGTATACCTGATTTCAGGTCACAGACAGAGGCTGAGAAGACGCAGGAACAGAACAATGATTATGAGAATAAATCGAACTAATGACAGTCTGATTGTGTTAGGAGGCACTCTCCTTCAAGATCTGCTATCATTCATGTACCGTATCTTGTTAGCAATATAAACAGAGTAGGGGGTGCTGATAAAGATATCAAAATAAGAATACAAAAGGCGAGGGGAATTTATAATTACAGATACACACATTTTAAACTTCATTGTAACGTCCATTTGATTGTATGGTCTTGAAACATGAAGAACAACGAAAGAAACTATGAAAAAGATACAGGTGCCTGTGCGGAATAGAGGCAATGGAATGGTAGGATAACATCAGTAATGTCGAACTGTTGGACAGAACCAGATAAAAGTGGAATCCGACGTGAGGAGAACTCGCTGGTGTTGGGTAGACCACACATAATAAAAAACAAGCTGATATCATTACAAGACAGTCTCTGTTCTGGAATCCCCAAGCTAAAAGAAGTAGTGGTAGGCCAAAACATACACAGAGATGAGAAGTGAAGACAGAAACAAGATATATGTGGACAGCTGGAACAATGACTCATGACTGGAGGACTTGGCGTGTATTTGTTGAAGATCTGGGCTCCATCTGAAAGGTTTTGGTTGTCAGGTAGACAAACCCCTGTTGATGTGTTATACGATCCTGAGACACAGTCACACTGGACTGCCTCTCTTCCGGTATAGTACAAACTAGTACAAAGTCCATCACATCATATCATTGCCAAACCCTATAGACTCGAGTGGGGAAGACTCTGGCACTATACCTTCCATCACTGTTCTCTTAAGACCGTTTTGTCTCTTGATGTGACCAAAGTATTTGCAGTTTCTAGCCAAAAGGAATTGATAAAACAATTCTCCTCTATGCTCAATTCTTGCAGAATGTCTACATTTGTCTTTTTCTCTGTCCAGGGTATTCTGAGGATCTTTCTGTAACATTTTGACTCAAAGGATTCAATTCTTTGTCTGGAAGTTTTGGTAATCGTCCATGATTCGCAGCCATAAGCTGCCACGGGAAAAACACAGGCTCTCAAGACTTTTACTTTTATCGTTTCGTTGGTGCTCTGCCATAATTTCTTCAGGCTGTTCAGTCTCTGTTCCTTATGTACTTCTGTTATATGTTTGTTTAGTATGGTTTTGTTAGAGTTAATAGTGTAAGTACCAGGCCTGAAACGTATGATCTGGAAATAAAATGAAAATACAATTCACATATTGATTGATTGATTCATTCTTTCGCTCCAAGCAAAGCATAGGTCCGGCCGTACAGCTGCCACCTACAGAAAGTTTATCCTAACATTTACAGTGATGATTTCAGGGTCAATAGTTTGTTATTATGAGGTTGCTGGCACCATTTTCAATCCGGGCACCACTTGATAGGGTGAAACAAGAATCGGCCAAACTGGGACTGAATATCAACATAAAGAAAAACCAAGCTCCTTAAACTCAACACTAACAGCAAAGAACAAATCATGCTAGAGGGAGAGCTGTTAGGATAAGTGGATACCTTGACCTATTTGGACAGCACAATAGACACATCAGGAGGTACAGATGCAGGTGTAAGGGTCAGAATTGGAAATGCAAGAGGGGCATTCCTGAAGCTAAACAACATATGGAGATCCCGGTAGATCAAGATTCACACCAAAATTAGAATATTCAATGCCAGTATCAAGTCGGTGTTGCTGGATGAAGCGGAGATATGGAGAACGATCAAGGTCGTACAACAGTCTTGTCATTGGTTAACAGATTCCTGCGAAGGGTAATGGGCATAAAGTGGCAGGATATGGTGAGGAATGAAGACTTGTGGGAAAGTAGCCATTGGAACAACAACAAATTAAGCCAAAAAAAATGGGACTGGAAAGGGCATGCGCTGCGGAAGGCACAGTCTAACATAGCCAGACAGGCTCTTACATGGAATCCTCAAGTGAAAAGAGAGAGAGGTAGACCCAAAAATACGTGGAGGAGAGAATGTGAGAAGGAACTAAAATTAAACTATTTACACCCGGAGAGAGGCAGAAAGAGCAGCCCAGGACCGTGTGCGCTGGCGGGATGGTGTCGATGGCCTATGCACCGAGAGGAGTGACATGCATTGATTGATTGAATGATTGACCAGTTGAGTAAATCTTTATAGCAGAATGTATCATATACTTTGAACTGTGTGTCTGTGTTGCGTAATTCAGAGTTGCTGTTGAACATAGAAGGATACGAGCTTGAAAACTTCTGTTAACAAAGTGATGAATAGGGGTGCCCTACTTTTCATTAAAATTGGTAGAATGTTGAGAGTCGGGGGGGGGGGCTCAGTGGTATCTAGGTAAGGTGTCCGCCTTGGGTGTTGGAGGTTGGGGGGTTCAAATCACAGTGGAGACCAGGATTTGTTGCTGTGGATCTTCTGGTAAAAATTCCCTTGATCTCTGGGTAGTGAGATCAGACTCCTGTGTTCCGTGTCGAGCACGTTAAAAATTCCTTGGCAGTTATAAATCGAAAAGTTTAGGCTTAACAGCCCCTGTCCAGACAAAATTCAAAAATTCTAGTTTCAAATATAGCCGAAATATTCGACTACTTGGCAACAGACATTAAAAACATGCCTGTTTGAATACCAGGATTCCAAGTTGACAGTCTGTATTGTAGGCTGTATGGTCTTTGTCAGATACTGTATTTAGAAACAATTATTGTGTGCTTACTTTTTGTTATGCAGTTTAAAATGTAATGTATGCCTCATGATATTTGACCTGAGTGTCTGTGACGGACTCTTTGATTTGGACATCTGTGTTATGACATTTGACCAAAGGTGTCTGGTGAGCCCGTTCACATAGGTGTCAGTGTCAAAGTCTTTGGCCTAGGTATATGTGTCATGACCTTTAACCTAGGTGTATGTGTCATGACCGATGACCTTAGTGTATGTTTCATGACTTTTTACCTATGTGTTGGTATCATGCACTTTGAATTTTGTGGGTTGTCATAAACTTTCAAATGTGCCCTCTGACCTTTTATGACATGGCATGACCTCTGAGCTGGATACATCAGTGTCATGCGCTTTATGTTGCGTTACTTTTGACATGGATGTTTGTATTGTGACCTTTGACCTTGGTTTATGCATCATGCCCTTTGAACTGCCTGCCATGGTATTTGACCTGTATGATGTGACATGCCATTTGATCTGTAGGATGTGTGAAGCCCTTTGCCCTGTATAGTGTGTCATGCCCTTTGACCCGTATGATGTGTCATACCCTTTGAATTGTGTTGTGCCATTTTTTTCTGTTTGATGTGTTGTGATTGAACTGCATGGTTTGTTATGTTCTTTGAAATACATGTCATGCTCATTGACTGGGTGTGTCATGTCCTTGACCTATATAGTGTGCACTTTGACCTGTGTGTCTATACCATGCATCTTGACCCATATTATTTCCATGTCATATGTATGCCCTTTGATATTCTTAGACTGAGAAATTCTATGCAAATGTTAAAGAACATAATTGAAGCTGTTTGTACCCTACTCTCATGTAATCTTGTGAAATGTCTCACCTAGTGTTACGGAAGCCATGATATGAGGGTCGTTCAAATCAAACCAGGACTTGTTGGTTTGTTCTAGATCTACTTGGGTGGGTGGGGAGGGAGACTAACGTTTGGTCAGGCAAAATATACTTATCAGACATGTTAGTCGGGGTCAGGTAAAAAATACTGATCAGACATGTTAGTCGGGGTCAGGTAAAATATACTGGCCAAGACGCTCACCTCGGCTTCCTCACAGCTCTACCTGGAAATTAGCTGTTTTTATGGCAGCCTGGCTAACAAGGTGAGGGATCAACGTGATCCCCGTAGTAGTGAGCGACATGCAGATACAGCTAATCATAGCACAACTGCCTGGAGGACCTCGGTCCACCTTCATCCGCACGCTAAGAATGTGAGGAAAGCTACTGCAACCCGTCACTTAACGTACTTTTCAGGCCTACAAAAGCGTACCCAACTCATTGTGGGCATTCGCAAACAATAACTACCTAAATGGGTTATAGCGTGCTGGAACTACTATCATTAGTTAGGGTGGGGGGCACTTGTGTCCTATTACTGCTAGGTGGCCCACTTGCCATGGGCCAGTCGCATGACAGATAAATAAAAATGGCCCACAACTCTGTTAGTGCTTGCAAGAAACAGCATGTTTTGATAAGGTTTCTTGTGAAAGAAAGCGTGAAACCTGCGGAAATTTCAAAATCTGCAATCGCAATGCGGGATGAGACACTGAACCGCAGTACGTCACTTGAATAGTGTCAACGTTTTATAGAAGGCCGTAGATGATCCCAGTGATGATTCCAGCTGTGTTGGCTATTAATCCACCACAGTCAATCCTGTGAATATCCAGATTGTGGAATGCCTTATCCTGAAAAATCGATGCATAACATGTTGCGACATTTCACAAGAGGCAAGTTTTTCTCTGGGTATGGTACACTGTCATCCATGAACATTTGCATTTTTGGAACGTTAGTGCACATTGGATTTGATCACAAAGGGTGTCCTTCTATTGCAAGATAATGCTCGGCCTGGAATGTATTGCCACATCCACCTTACAGCCCAGTACTCGCTTCAAGCGATTTCCCCTTGTTTGGGCCCCTAAAAGAATTCCTGGGAAGTCAGCAGTTCAGCGCTGATGCTGAAGTGAAACAGGCTGTCCTGAATTTTTTCTGGCATACTGACAAATTTTTCAATGCTGAATCTTTACAAGCATTACTTAAACGCTGAGATAAATGTATAAACGTTGCAGGAGATTATACATAAAAGTAAATGGTATTTATTTACTACATGTACTTGAAAAAAATTAATTTTTTCCCTACAAAATAAAGTCCCGGTTTGACTTGAACACCTCTTGTATGTCCGATCTGGAACAAATGAATGAAGATGTGATAATTTTAAGTCAAACTGGCTTCAGTGCTCCAGGTAGCTCTAAAAGTGCAGTCTCTTTGAGTATATGGTGAAATGTTCCGTTATCTTATGAAAATAAATATGACACAACTGCACTCTGGGTAGACCCATTAAGTTCTTGCTTTTTTACAACAGAGGATGAAAAGCTGATGAGAGATCAAGTTATGTAAGAAGTCAAACATCAAATGACAATCACAACGAACTACATCGCATTAATTTTGTCACATGTCAAAATGATAATACAAATTTGTTGAAATCAAGCCAATTGTGTTGTTTGCTCAGTTATTTGTCCATTTTGTTGTTCTTGGTGTCATTCCAACATTCCTTGTTCTTGGTGTCATTTCATCATTCATGTACCAACATTCCTTGTTCTTGGTGTCATTTCATCATTCATGTACCAAGATTCCTTGTTCTTGGTGTCATTTCATCATTCATTTATCAACATTCCTTGTTCTTGGTGTCATTTCATCATTCATTTATCAACATTCCTTGTTCTTGGTGTCATTTCATCATTCATGTACCAACATTCCTTGTTCTTGGTGTCATTTCATCATTCATTTATCAAGATTCCTGTATCATTCCATGATTCACCCACATCATTCCTTTCATACTACGTCTCCTCTTTTATTAATCTCTTAGTCTGTCACATGTTTCTCGTCCTCGTACTCACATTGCAATGTTTATTTCCTATCGGTAGCTTTTATCTGAGTTATGGCTCACTGCTCTATGACTCAACTAATCTATGTTATTTGCTGTTCCAAATACGGCCAATAACGCAGAAACAAATGATCTCCAGTTGGAACGGTGTGACGCCACTGTTTGTAGATCTTGTATGTAGCTGAGGCCCATGAGAATGTCTCCTACGGTCTTCCTCTTTTCCGAACGCCTCTTGGTGTCCCTTCGAGTGCTTGCAATGGAAGACGGTTGTTGTTCATTCTAAGGATATGTCCGATGTATGTCCATCGTTTTTTCCTTATGATGGTCGACACGTATAGTTGGTTTGTGTCTGTTCTTATCTTGTCCTTGGTTATGAACTGGTCCGGGCGTATATTCAATAATTTTCTTAGACATTTATTTTCAAAGATATTTAGTTTGTTTTTCAGGGCTTTTGTTGTCTTCCAGCTTTCACATCCATGTGCTAGAACTGATATTACGATTGAGTTGAATAGTCTGAGCTTAGTATATTTACTGATTAAAGGCCCATGAGATTAAAGCAATTCTAGTGGAAATTTCTTTCGTGGCATCTCCATTTTGTGTCATTTTTGTTCCCAAGTATGTGAAGTGTCGGACATTTTATAGAGATTTCCACTGTAGCTTAATATCAATCGCTGTGGTTGTAGAAGCCACGACTTCCGTCATTGAGGCGTTTGCTTCAAGTCCTATCTGTTCTGACAATTAATTAACTAATCATCATTGGCTCCTTTCGTCTTGTCAGACAATAGTAATTGTGCTTTTAGCACAAGCCCGGGCAGAAATATAGAGACCATGTGTTGCCCATGCAGTATGGTCCCTCTCTCGGTTTGCCTAGGGAATGGTGAGACCAATACATTTGGAACAAGATAAGCTGCAGAAGCTGCCGGATCAGCTCTATCTGTTCGCCTGTCGGGGCTTCACTCCTAGACCAGCCGTGAACTAAGGCTAAGGGTCTGGTCTGCCCTAATTAACTAATACCGCATGTGAAATTGCTATCACTTCACATCTTTTCGTAAATGGTTACAAGGAGACAACTCAATGCGACTAAAGATATTCGATGTATTAGTTATCTCCCATTAATAACGCACATTATTTGTGGTTTCAATCAATGCATCACATACATTTCGGTTTGAGGGACCGTCAGAGATTTGTCCATTGTAGCAGGGACCTGTGTCCAATTGATTGATTGTTATTATGTTTCTATTTTCTGAACCCTTTACTCACTAAGCCCTGGAAAAAGAAATACATATTCATCATTCCATTCTGTTTCTAAGAATCGACGTCACTGCACTCCGGGTATACCCATAGGTGCTCAGTCTCTCTCATCAAATGGCGTAAGCTATGGATGCTGATAGTACCTGTAGCTCGCTGGTTGTACACTCTCCTGCGCCGTCCTCTCATGCGCCCCACTCCGCTTGAACCTCGTTTAATGTCGAAACTTTGCAGTCTGTGGATTGCTGCTTCATCTATTGCGGTGTAATCATCCAGTAGGCGGTCATAGATTGATTTCAAAATGTCACTTCTATCCATCACTAATGTGCCCATGATGTCAGCTCTTTCATTGCCCTGAACCTCATGTCAACCCCTGGAGGTTTGAGGCCTCAACAGCTGCTATCCACTCATACCTAAGCCATCCCTTCGGTACTTTCTGAAGTACGGCTTGCGCGTCTGTCACGATGACTGCCTTTGTTATTGAAGTCTCCATTTCAGTGCCGAGGTCACTGCTTCCGTCTCCATTGTCATACTGGAGGTTGTTGACATGTCTGCCCTACTGCGCTCAGAAACGACCTCTTCTCTCACTCTAGCCGAGAAACCACAGGCTGATGTCCCACACAGCAACGTCTTGTCCTCTCACACTAGCCGAGAAAACCTAGCCTGATGTCCCACACAGCAACGACTTCTTCTCTCACACTAGCCGAGAAACCCCAGGCTGATGTCCCACACAGCAACGACTTCTTCTCTCACACTAGCCGAGAAACCCCAACCTGATGTCCCACTGTGCACGACTGGTCCGTCGGTGTATATGACAGCGTCACTCCTCTGTGTGTTCTCAGTTATCATAGTTATCTCAGTTATTCATCATACCATATCTAAAAAGATGGGTAGGCCTATTGAAGCCTTTGAAATGTTGGTTTTTAGAAGGCTTAGACGAGATTCTTGGAAAGATAGGAAAACAAATAGTGAGGTTCTGGAACAACTCAAAGCGGAGAAGATATTTCTGAAGGAAATAAAAAGCAAAGAAATAAAATTTGTTGGTAATGTTAAGCGAAATGACAGTCTGTTGGAGGTTGTATTGGAGGGAAGAATGAAGGGCAAGAGAGAGGGCGACAGAGGAACAGACAGCATCAAGGCGTAGTAAGGACATAGTTTGGCTAAGTGCACCAACCTGATACGGGACAAAGACAGCTAGAGATCCATTATCGTCAACTTCCGATGTGGAGACGGCACTTGATGATGATTCATCAGAGTAAGGAGATAACTCTTTGTCTTACTTGTATACTCTTGGTTTACTAATGCGATTTAAAAACTAATATAGTACATACTAAAATGACAGGTTGTATTGAGCATACCAGTACAGTAGCTATGTAGTTATGGTTTGCAAACGAAAGGTACTGCGCAGGTTAGGATGTAATGGGTTAAATGGTAGTGGCCATAAAAGTGAATAAGCGTCCATTTCAACACATTTTAATACAAAATTAAGATGATATCAAAAGATCATTAATCAATACATAAGGGGACCGGTCTCTGTTGAAATGGTTAAAACTTTACCGGCCCGCCAGACTGACAATTTTTGGAAGCCCTATTCTAGACAAAAGCCAGATTCTGAATTATGTCATCACAAAAAGTAGGGGAGTGAAGTGTTATTATACTTTGTAAATATTTATGTTCTGGAATTGTTACAAATCATGTTGTTCTACTTCAAGAATTGAAATTTAAATTTTGAAAAAGTGAAGATCTGGTTCAAACGAGGTGGGAAACATAAAGAACATTGTGTTAGACCCAGATTTTCTGGACTAACTTGGGTAACACTAAGGGTAATGTCACCAGCATCACGTTAACTATTTATACTTTTCAGACTAGGTCTGGTACCAAATTTGATGCTCGGGTAAAATTTCGAAGAATTATGAATGTCCTATCCTATACATCACCTACCTTCCACAAGACACAGTAAGGGACATGAAGTAAAATTGCCACCCAGGTAAACTAGGGTTAGTTCGCGGTTACCTGTCATCAGGCATACAACTCCCTGTTTGAAAACTTGGATTTCAAGTATTCCAGGTATCTTAAAACTACTTAAAATGTGTTACAGACAGTCCCCGTTCGGAACTATATTCTTCTTCTTCTCCTTCGTACGCTGTCAGACGTCAACTTGAATTTGTTCGAAGAAAGCAGCTGTCATCATGAGGCTGTCGACACTGCCATAGAGTTTGTCTAGTGTTGGCACTGGTGATGGCCACATGTGCTTTCTCTGGTCCTCGTATGTCGGGCAATTTTGCAGCAGATGTTCAGCGGTCATTTTCCATGTACCACAGGTGCATTCGTCAGTGCCATCTATCTTCAGTTTATTGAATAGATGGTACCTCAGTCTGTTGTGGCCTGTGCGGAGTCTCAAGACCACGACCTGCTCTCTTCTGTTCAACTGGTAATATGCATCATTTTTTTGTGTGGCCAGTATGTTCTGTTTCCCATTTGGCCATGTATCTGGACCTAATAAACCTTTTGGACTCTTCGTAGGTCACACTAGAGTCTGGTTGTGGTAGTCTTGCACCTTCTTTTGCCAGTCTGTCTGCCTTCTCGTTGCCTTGGATGTTACAATGGGATGGAACCCACTGTACTACTACTTTTTTTGGTACGGACTGCTGGCATAGTTGACAGAGTACTGCTCTTAAATAATTAAGTTCTGTATTTTTCTGGCTTTTTAGTGCTGTAACCACGCCAGGTCATCTGTAAACAGGACTATCTGGCTTTCATTGCTTTCGCCTGTCAGCATTGCTTTTACTGCAGCCTTCAGTGCCTCTGCCTCCGCTCTGAAACTGCTTGAGAATTTTCCAGTTGCCACTGACAGTGTTATTTTTCTACCATTTGTTAGGCTCAGGAATACCCCTATCCCTCCATTCTTTGTGTTTGTTACAGAAACGCGGTGCATGCATGGGCCAGTCCATGCTTGGGTAGTTTTCCGCTATGTACCTCAGGGTTTTGTCTCTTCTTTTTTTTCAGTCTGGCTGTTCTTGTTTCCAATACCTGGTATATTGTCTACCACCTCTGGAATGATATGCTGCTTCCATGTGGGTTTGCGTACAGTAGGGATGTGCTTTGGTGTTGTTATGGTGTTCATAGGGTCTTCGCTCATCTTTGCTTTGGCTATTTCTGCAAAGTTTCTCCGCTTTAGTTTGCCCTTTTCAAATCTATTTCGAAACTAAATTGATCACTAGACACTGTAAATGTTGACATTTTCGCCGTAGCTGGTAGCTCTAGCAGCCCAATGCCTCCCGGACAAAACACACATCTTTCTCAGCTGTTCTCGTATAAAGTCTGCTGTCATAGAGGAATCATCATGGCGAACGGGGAGGGGGGGGGGGGGTGGGGGAGGGGGAGGTGTGTTAAATGGACACATTATTCGAGTATATCCGGAAGGGAGGTATTCCAGTGAGTCGGTGTTCCAGGATAGTCACGTCTTGCCAGAGACGTAGCACACACATCTGAGTGGGCCATCTCATCATTCCTCAATCGGCTATGTCAACCCTTCTGCAATACATTGATGGCACACCTGACATTCTCCGCTACCTGGGAGAGTGTGACAAAGGGGCTGATGTGAAATTCTCACTGATCTCCATCTTTTCATCATTCATGAGAATAATTGATAGAGGTCAAACAGTGAAGAACAAGGCAAAAATGCCTTTAGCACAGCAAACAGAGGTAGATTGATGCATCCCCGATCTTACACCCCTCGTCAGCGGGTTCTGCAACGACACATATTGGACTCCACCTGCTCCTCGGTCTGGTAATTCAACCCGTCTCCTAGGACCTGCCCAGCTCATTGAATCTGCCAGGCGTAAAACTTCCTCAGACACAGCTTCCGAGATTTTGGTGCCGGCAAACTTTCAAGCACCGACAAACTTGGCTTACACGGGGAGAAGCTAGAAGTAAGTCAACTAGTAACTAGCCCTTTTTCAGTCCTTTCTGAGTACAGGTCGTTGCGACCTTGGAGAAATAACTTTCTACTGAGTTTTGGGTTTTCATTTTCTACGTGAGTTATCTTTTCACTTTTCTGTGTTGAAAGAGATTATTTTCGCCAAGTCTGATGTAGCTCTTCAGGATGCGTGTCCATTTAGATCGGTCTGCAGCTATGTCTTCCCAAGATGTTAGATCCATATTCAGTGCCTTCATGTCCCGCTTACATGCGTCTTTGAACCTCAGCTGTGGTCGGCAAGCTGTTCTTTTACCACACACCAGCTTTCCATTGAAAATATTTGAGGATGGGAAAGTCTGCGACAAAAATGATCAATCCATCGCAGTCTTCGTTGGCAAAGGAGGATGTACACGATTGAGAGATTGGTGCGAGAATGTATCTCTGCATTTCTCACTCTGTCTCTCCATGAGATGCCAAGGATGGATCTCAGGCGTCATAGGTGAAAGGTGTTGAACCATTACACTTGTGTGGCATAGGTTGTCCATGTTTCGCTACCGTATAGGAGAATCTAGACAAATTTAATAATAATACACACCAAATAATTCATAAATGTAATGTTTCATAATTTCTCGTACAACTTTGTAATAAATTATATCCTATAGCAAATATCTGGTATTTCTGTACATACAAATATCAGTTGCAATTCTTACAATTTCTTTACAAATAAAACTGCACCGCCCTAAGGTAAATGCTGCGCGCCACAAAAGTTAATATGCACCGTACAAAGGTTAGTGCTACGGGCCTCCAAGATTATTGTTCATCTGTCAACGGTTAGTGCTACGCTCCTTAACTGTTAGTTCTGCGGACGTCAAAGGTTAATGGACACCCCTCAAAGGTTAATGGACACCCCTCAAAGGTTAATGGACACCCCTCAAAGGTTAATGGACACCCCTCAAACGTTAATGTGCACCACTCAAAGGTTAATGGACACCCCTTAAAGGTTAATGGACACCCCTCAAAGGTTAATGGACACCCCTCAAAGGTTAATGTACACCCCTCAAAGGTTAATGTACACCCCTCAAAGGTTAATGGACACCCCTCAAAGGTTAATGGACACCCCTCAAAGGTTAATGTACACCCCTAAAAGGTTAATGTGCACCCCTCAAAGGTTAATATGCACCTCTCAAACGCTAATGTGCACCTCTCAAAGGTTAATGTGCACCTATCAAAGTTAATATGCACCTCTCAAAGTTAATATGCACCGCTCAAAGGTTAATGTGCACCCTTCAAAGTTAGTGTGCCCCCTCAAAGGTTAATGTGCACCCCTCAAAGGTTAGTGATGTACCCCCTAAAGGTTAGTGCTGTGCCCCTAAAGGTTAGTGCTGCGCGCCCTAAAGCTTAGTGATGCACCCCCTAAAGGTTAGTGTTGCGCCCCCTAAAGGTTAGTGCTGCGCCCCTAAGGGTTAGTGCTGCGAGCCTTAATGGGTAGTGGGCACCCCTAAAGGTTAGTGCTTCGTCCCCTAAAGGTTAGCGCTGCACCCCCTAAAGGTTAGTGCTGCGCCCCCTAAATGTTAGTGCTGCGCCTCCTAAAGGTTAGTGTTATACCCCCTAAAGGTTAGTGCTGCGCCCCCTGAAGGTTAGTGTTGTGTCCCCTAAATGTTAGTAATGCGCCCCCTGAAGGTTAGTGATGCGCCCCCTAAAGATTAGTGCTGCGCCGCCTAAAGGTTAGTGATGCGTCACTCAAATACAGAAGACAGAGCTGGACAAAACTTACAAGGCGCCAGGCACATGGTCTATAAAGACTGAGACATCAATGATGATTGACTCAACTACTCTTGGGTCTGTACTCTAAGCGTGTGCCTAGTTGAATATATGATAGTTCAGGCGTTGCATGTAGATTGTGGTTTTTGTGATGAAACAGTTTTTGAAATGACAAAAACAGAAACAGCTAGTTAGTGCTGTGAAACCCTAACTTTGCTATTCTAATTGCTGCTTCTGTAAAACGGTAATGTGTAGCAGAGTCCAGGTTTTCACTGGGGTTTTTATATCTAGAATGTTACCACAAGCATTCGCATTATTTACGACCACACACAGCTAATAACATAGCACGCAGTAGGTGGCATATCTATTACATCATACTCATACAACAACTATTAAAGTGAGTGCAATGAGATTACAAACAACACAAGAAATACATCTTATATAAATAGATACGCGGAGTTTTTAAGCATACGCTATTGAATGTTGCTCCAGACTACGCGAACCCAGTTCTAGCCGCACCCTTGTCTGCACCTTCAATACACTCTCAATATTCTCGCCCGCGCGTTCCTATTCTGTGCATTTACTCACACTCAGAACCCCTCAGCCGGGTGATCTTGACATAATACACTCAATCTATTCAACGCATACTCACACTCAATCGATCTGCATGTACCCACACTCTGGAACACACATCGTTCCCTCGGTGTCCTTCACACACCACACACACACATCCAGATCTCTCATAGGCGATCTGTACACTCGTGTAACCTTTCAAGACATACATCGTTCACAAGTTGTCCTGCACATACAACACACATTCAGATCTCTTCTAGACACAGGGCGCCCAACACACACTTTATAAAGCGACTGGCCAAGACTCAAAGGCGTATGCTAGTTGAGCCACCCTGTAATCCATTCTATCTCACTAACATTGGTAAAACAGCATATCAATCGCTCTTCTATAAAGTCGGCGAGCTAAAAAGCTAAATGCTGTCTCTCTTTCTCCCTCTCTCTCTCTCTCTCTCTCTCTCTCTCTCTCCATGGCCAGTCTGCTTGAGTTAAACTTTGTCTAGTATTATATAGTTTCAAGCAGTATCAGAGCTGTCCAATCGACCTCTGAGGGATATCTGCACCAGCCATCACCTAGTTTGGATCTACTCCCATTTAGTTGTTATTGGGACGAATCACTCTGAATTCCTGTCACTCAAAATGTTACAGCAAGCTCTGCTGGCCTCTGTCTATCATTAATCTCACACTATCCAAATCGGAACGCCAGAGTGGTCAGTAGCTAGCCCCTACCTGTACTAGACACATTCTTTCCCCCAACCCCCTGTTTTGCTTTGTTGACTTAGTATCGAGGCGGAGAGTGACCCTGGCACACATTCAGGTACCTTTGTTTTCAGAGTCGCGGACCACATCTTCCCTGCCCTAAACGCTCATGCTCCGGCTGGAACCGTTACACCGTGTTTGCTGTACATACCATTTCTTCTTTTTGTTCTTCTTGTTCTTGTTCTTGTTCTTTTTCTTCTTCTTCTTCTTCTTCTTCTTCTTCTTCTTCTTCTTCCTCTTCTTCTTTTTCTTCTTCTTCTTCTTCTTCTTCTTCTTCTTCTTCTTCTTCTTCTTCTTCTTCTTCTTCTTCTTCTTCTTCTTCTTCTTCTTCCTCTTCGTCTTATTTTTATTATCATTATTGTAGTTTTTATTTTATTTTGCTCCTTCTTTGCTATTTTCTTTAGTATTTATTTTCAATGTGGATCTTTTACATGAAATTTGTTCTGAATCATTTTGTTTCCTCTTATTGTGTTTCTATTGCAGTTCATTTTACACGACAATATTGCTGTCCTCATGTACAACCCACTTTACCGCCATTCACTATCCTAAACCCTCCTCCCTAATAGTGTCCACAGAACCACAAAAAGAACGTTTTCTGTGATCATATGATGCTCATAAGAACGAATTATTCCCAAAATACAAATAATCATCTTCTTCTTCTGCCTTGGATCTCAGTCTCCCGATGCCAAGCGCTGAACAGGCCTTTACATGTAGCAGGATGTATTATTCAGTGTTCCAAGCTTTTATTAAATATTTGTGAGGAAACATAATGAGTAATTGACATAAATCGTCAAAATGAAGTGAACTGAGTGAACATAACTGAACTATTGTATCAATTTTAGTACAAAAAGCGTTATTAAAAAAATTGGTTTTCTATTGTATCCTTTTTTGTGTTTCGGAAATATAAAAACTTATTATTTTAAATTATAATAAGAGGCGTATTCAAATGAAACCGGACCTACCTGCATCAAGTGAACATACGTTCGTAGCACATGATGACGTCACTTCTGATGTAAGCAGCATATACCAACCAAGTGTATGGTGACAAAAGTGTGAGAAGGGAAAGCTCCGGCGAAGTCCACCTGAATTTCTGAATCAATTTTGGCGATTAGCATCTTCTAAGGCAACGATATGCGACTGGCCTGATCTTAGAAAATCTTTCGTTAAACATTATTGTCCAGTACTTCACTGTTGTCCTTGACACACTTTTGTCACCATACACTGCCTGCATTCAGCGATGAATGTCAACTGGTCGACATCCTTCAGCTGTTAGAAACCGAATCACCGCTCGCTGATTAACTCTAGACGGATTCCGTATCACAATCGCCATGTTCTCAACGGCCTGCTAAGGAAACTATGAGTCAAATGTTAATGAAATTTTGCAAACTTGACGGTAGGTATGTGCTGTTTACATAAGAAGTGACATCACCATGCGCATCGTACGTAAATTCACTAGGTGCAGTTAGGTCTGGTTTCATTTGAACACGCCTTGTATATTACGAAACGAATTAAGTTATCCAGCTTATCGTAAGGTAGCTGAACTTTCAAATACAAGATTTGACACTAACTAAAATTTCCAACCAAGTTGATTTTTTTGTTTATCTCAATAATATTTTCAATATGTCTCATACATGTGTCAAGCTCATTTTTGTGCATGCGTTCCTATAATAAAAAAGGCATTAGGGTGGTATTAACTTTTATTTACAATGAAATCAGGGATAATCATTGTGATCGATATATGTTCATAATGTGTGTGATAGATAATCTGTAAATTCAAAACACATTTTACAGTAATTGCAAAACAGTCCAGTTTTTTAAAGATTAATAGGTGCCTCTTTACTAATTTAGTGGTATTGACTCTTAAGGTAGATTAAAACAAAAAGAACAACAACTGTGTATTGAATAAAAATAATGATAATAAAGTCATCAGGTATTTGATGTATCCATTAGACAAATGTACTCACACTAATCATAATCAGACTAGTCAGGTAGATCGATGAGTGGAACAAGTTGAATGAATCTTAAACCATCCTTCGTCCAACATTCCTTTTCCTCTTTCAATAAATGATCATCACGTTAAACCCAGTAGACTTGTTTATGTTTGATAGGGCATCAGGTGCTAGTTTCTGATCAAACATTTATTTTAAAAGTTGTATTGTGTGCGGCCACCTGGTCTTTCACTTTAGCCCACACAAGCTCCATAGGATTTATATGAGAATGATAAGGCGGACGCCTTAAACACATATGGTCCTACTCTTTTATTATTTTGTCAATGTGAAATATTTTCTTCTTGTTTGTATTCTTTGTAAGAGTCAGAAGTTCTGGTTTTAAACACATTTCAATTGAAATAAATGTTTTCCTTAGTAAGCCACGCCTTAATTTCATTTCTAGAACTTGAGGAGGTGGGAACATAGTCTTCGAATGTCAGTGCATTATAGTATAAAACAGTATCCATTACCAGGCATGACGGTCTATCTTAAGACGTAAGTAATGTTTTCTCAACTTAATTTCAGAAAATCGTTGGCCGTTCGCCTCTTAATGGTAGTCACGATTGTCAGTTGATTTTGATTGGAAAACCAGTTCTGCATTCTTCAGTAAACGATTATGCCTGTCGCTCGTATGGGCTATTATCAAACGTTGTCCTTTGCTACTTGGTACAAATCGTGTTATTGTTCCATCTACTGACTGCCATTCCCTAAAGCTTGTATGGTGGACATTTATTCATGTTTCATTAATAACGATTATGTCGTGATTTGAAGCACCCATTTCTTGCAGCTCACGTTCACACCGACTTCTACAAACAACAAGGTGGGCCTTCTCACATATTATACTTTTACCTCCTGTACATTTCCAAAATGTGAAGCCATCTCTCGGTAGTTTTCCACAATGTTGATTTGGAGACGTCAATTTCATAGTTTCTTTTCAGGAAACCTTGCAATTTCCTTAAAGTTAACGCTCCTTTGGAGTCAAACATTTTACGCATTTCCCGTTTAATAACTCTATTATTGAAACTATCTTTTATTTTTCCTTCCTCGCATTTTTTTGTCGCTTGCAAACGAACTGTCATGCTCTGAAACCTAACGTGAAACGACCTTCTACTTATAACCATGAAGGACAACAAAGTATGCCACAATTGTACACTTGTACAAGCAAAAAGGGCAATCGCCAATCTTGTAACAATCACAGGGGTGTCACCTTTCTGTCAATCTCAGGCAAAAAACTGACCCGAGTCCGGCTCAACCGTCTAAATGGTGACCTTGAGCAAGGCTTACTTCCTGAGAGTCAGTGTGGTTTTCGTGCGGGTCGTGGGACGGTTGACAAGATATATGCAGCACGTCTACTGCAAGAAAAGTGTCAAAAATAGAATTGTGACCCATTCACAGTTTTTGTTAATCTAACCCAAAACCTTCGACACCGTCAATAGGGATGAACTCCGGAAGTCCATGGCTGCCCTTGCAGATTCATTGCGGTTGTCCGCCAATTTCACGATAGCATGATAGCTCGCGTATTGCACGAGGGAGAACTGTCTGTAGCCTTCCCAGTCACCACCAGGGTCAAACATGAATGTATGCTGGCACTGTCACTACTTAGCAAGGTCTTTGCAGCAATGCTCAATGATTATGTACGTGGTGCTGCTACTGACATGCAATCAGGTACATAATGCGGGGTCAGCTGTTCATCCCAAGGCGCATTAAAACATTCGCCGAAGAATGCGTCATCAACACTTGCTCAGAAAAAGATATGCCGTCCACCATGACGGAGTTTTCTGCGGTTTTCGGTAAGTTTGGTCTCGCGATCAACTCTAGGTAAATGGAGGTACTCTTCCATTCTGCCTACGGAGAGCCGTAAATAGAACCAAAAAATGCTGTAGTGAATAGGCAATCACTCGCCTCACCTACTTAAGCAGTATCCTCACTATAGAGGCGAATATCGACAGTTAGGTCAATAACAGGATTGCTAAAGCGAGCTCTGCGTTTGGGAGACTCGAAGTACATGGAACCGACAAGGATCAGTTGGCAGGACAAAAGGCCTAACTCTTAGGATCAGGTGGCAGAACAAAGGGCCTATCTTTCAGGATCAGGTAACAGAACAAAGTGTCTAACTTTCAGGATCAGGTAACAGAACAAAGTGTCTAACTTTCAGGATCAGATAACAGAACAAAGGGCCTATCTTTCAGGATCAGGTAACAGAACAAAGTGCCCAGTCAGGATCAGGTGGCAGAACAAAGGGCCTAACTTTCAGGATCAGATGGCAGGACAAAGGGCCTAACTCTCAGGATCAGGTAACAGAAAAAAGTGCCCAGTCAGGATCAGGTGGCAGGACAAAGTGCCCACTCAAGATCAGGTGGCAGGACAAACGGTCTAATTCCAAGGAATCAGGTGGCGGAACAAAGTGCCCACTCAAGATCAGGTGGCAGGACAAACGGTCTAATTCCAAGGAATCAGGTGGCTGAACAAAGTGCCCACTCAAGATCAGGTGGCAGGACAAACGGTCTAATTCCAAGGAATCAGGTGGCTGAACAAAGTGCCCACTCAGGATCAGGTGACAGGACAAGGGGGCCTAACTCAATATTAATGCCACCTGCCGTGAGATACTTGTACAAGACCGTACCACTTGACGAGCTTGTATCACCGAAGGTGCTCAGCTCGCAGATAGCATAGCCATCGCGGAGACACAGCGAAAGCGTGTTGCCCGAGAAAAACAATCCACACAACGATTCCACAGTCGGCTGCTCGCATGTGTGCCCTGGATGTGACAGGATGTGCCGTTCCAGAATTTGTTCTTTACAGCCATTTGAGAACATATTTCGCAGTAATAGTCTGACGATGTCGCTATCTTCTCTTACGATGGGCAACTGTTATATTTTTATTATTATTATATCCAAGACGTGTCTTGCTGTTTTCTCAAGGTTTGAAATGCTATGAAAAAGAATGCTGACTTCTGCCTCTTTTGAAAACTATTTATTTGTTTCTGTACGATTAAACTGAATTTAATTTTCAGCGCCATTACAGTATCAGTTTGCAGTATATACCCCTGTATTAATCTGGCACTAATTTCCAAATTCAAGTTATAAAAAATAAGTGTGAAATATTGAGACTGCATAATTTCTCAACTTTCACCAGGAAAAAGCTGTTCAAGATGTGCCTGCAAATATCAAACGTCTTAATGTAAATCTGTTAAAGTGTTGTTTATTGAAAAACTACCATTTTTTTCATATACAACGTACAGACAATATTTGTTCCCATTAATAGTATAAGTGTAAACACAATTGGCAATTAACGTTTCCATAACATGCATTTTCAATGCAAATTTCTATAACTTTCTGCACGCAAATTGAGTTCAAAATTGTTTTTTAATGGGCAGGAATTTATAAACGGACTATAGCTAGCGAACTAACTAAATGACTGACTAACACACAAACGAACAAACTGTCTGTTTATCTGACAGACTGATTGACTAACAAACAAACTAACTAACAAACTATCTTACTGACTGACTGGTTGGCTAACTGACTGTCTGGCTGGATGGCTGGTTGGCTAACTGACTGGCTGGCTAGATGACTGGTTGGCTAACTGACTGGCTGGCTGAATGGTTGGTTGGCTAACTGACTGTCTGGCTGGATGGCTGGTTGGCTAACTGACTGGCTGACTAGATGGCTGGTTGGCTAACTGACTGACTGGCTGGATGGCTGGATGGCTGATTGGCTAACTGACTGGCTGGTTGGCTAACTGACCGACTGGCTTGATGGCTGGTTGGCTGACTAACTGGCTGGCTGGATGGCTGGTTGGCTGACTAACTGGCAAACTGACTGACTGGCTGGTTGGCTAACTGACCGACTGGCTGGATGGCTGGTTGGCTAACTGACTGACTGGCTGGATGGCTGGTTGGCTAACTGACTGGCTGGCAAATTAACTGACAAGTAATCATAATGTTCACTTAGGCGTCTGATGGGCGTTGCGTCGGTCAGTCACTTCCATGACTCACAGATGGGCGTGGTTCCAGACCTCGTCCAGGGCGGAGGATGACGTTGCTACTTTCTGGAGCCATACTGTTCAAGGACGGCCTCTTCTGTGCCTCCAGTCGGTCGCGGGAAGACATTTGGCACCGAGGAACGACTTGTGTAGTATCTTATGGGCAGGATTTTCCTGGTCCAGCCATACAACATGACTGAACAAAGAAACTCGCGCCGATCAAGTGTTTCTGAGATTGGATGGAGGCCTGTTTTAGAAGACGTTGCGGATGTAGTCATACCATCGGGTGCCCAGAATACGCCGATGGTTGCGCATGTTAACAGCTTCCAGTCTCGACATGTCATGTTTCAACAGTGACCAGGTTTCGGAGCTGTAAAGTCGGACTGGGAACACGCATGACTGGTAAATGCGGATTTTTGTCTCAAGGGATATCTTGCCATTTGTCCACACACGTCGGAGGTCATGCATAGCGGACGCAGCAAGTCCAATCCGACTTGACATGTCGGGACCGCTGCGCCCATTGGTTGATATCATGCTACTGAGACAGATGAATGCGATGGTGCCCTACTCTTTGTGATCTTGAGTTTTAATACCCTGGGGTGCTGTGTCGAAAATGAGGCTGTGAACTTTGGTCTTGGCCCAGGATATAGATAGTTCTACGGAAATCGTTTCATTGTCTTACATTTCCAGAGAGCGCTGTGGCGTAGATCTGTCTGTGCCAAATTGAGAATATCGTCCAAGTAAACACGATCTGTCAAGATTGGCTGATCAATAGCTATACCCTCCTGATACGCGCCGAGGTGGTCGAAAAGCCAGTCGGTTGTCCGGCAGAATAGATCGGGGCCAAGTACACATTTTTGTTTGACACCTGAAGTCGAGAGGAAACTGTCAGAAAGAGTTCCACCCAATCGAATTCTGGCGCCGTTGTCCTTGTATAGCTCCTTGTGTAGCTACTGGTTAGACTCAAGCCTCTCTTGAACACAAAACGTCGCCCAGAACAGTCTGACTTCACCCAAGGTCGTTCTACAACCGACGCTATCCATACTTTGCGCTACTCGCCGAACTGCACCAGGCCTTCAATTGATCCCTGTACGCTGCATATGTAGAATTGAAGACCGCCTTCTGCCGGCTTTATGGAGGGCCCTCCAGGAAATAGGCACCGCCACCCCCCACCCCTTGATGATCCTGATCAAGGAGCTACAGGTGAAGTTAAATAAAAGCGTTTAAAATAAACTGTCCTTGAAATGTTCGTTTTCATTGCTGAGGTACAGCTGTACAATTTGTAGATCTGAGGTTTCCTGAACAGGTCCTGTAGTCCTCATACCAGAACGTAGGCTGCCAAAAATACTTGTTGTTAATGAGACGCAGAAGAGTAAACACCATGTTGGTGGCAAACACAAAATGGTTTAAAGACACACTTAATGCTTCATTAAAAGCCTGAGACGATAGTGAGCAGCACATGAGCTGTAGCGGTCAGCGACCTAAAGCCGACTGCAAGCGTCACCCAGAGCTGCAAGACCCTTCTCCACCGCCACGTGGTGATCCTGGATAGCAGGCTGCAACATGGCAGACTGGGAAAGGAGAAGGGATCGACGAGGAAAGGCTAACCCGGTACCCACAAATATGATGCTGAAGTCGGATGTGTCGGATAGACAGGTGCAAATATTGCAGTCAAGCTGTAAACTACGACACAGCAGATTCAGTTCTTCGAACAACATCTTGCTACTTGCAAAGTCATTTTCATGGCGCAGTAGCGGGAGCACACATACATACATAAATACATACATACATACATACATAAATACATACATACATACATACATAAATACATACATACATACACACATACAAACAACGTCATCATGATGAAGTGCCTTGCCGGTTGGCGTTGGCGATCATGGACATCCATTACCTCATTTCACGCTTGTCGGTTATCAGTTCCACAGTTGATCGCCTTGCCTGCCACGCCTTCAAGCTGTCCAATATTTTCTTTCTTTGTCTCCATCTTTCCTTCTTGCCTGCGATTCTGCCCGCTGATAACGAAGGACGAAGAAGAAGAAGATTACAATCCTGTGGCATAATGCTCGACACTTGCAAATTGCTGCGCAAGAAAGGAACCAATTGGCGCTCAACTGTTCGTGAACGTGCAGCGACATTGATGCATCCATAATCGTGGCAGCTGATCAGCAGAGACAGACTAGATCAAAACCAGGGAAACTCAGACGAACGTTCACTGCTCACATTAGCTAGTTAGTTAGTTTCCTTTCCACTTGTGCCGTTAAGTGATGTGGGGAGATTTAGTCGTCTATCCTGCGCCAAGTTCGTTGCGTCGGTCAATGTGAGCCCTTGTCGCTACACAATCACTTTAATATAATCTATTCACCTACCTGCTCATATTGCCCTAGGTTTTTTACAGATCCGCATCGGGGCTCCTCCTCTACCTTCCAACCCATCAGCTGAATGCACATATTTCTAATGGGGGAACAGAGAGACTAGTCTTCGTTATCTGTACCGGACATTCATCATTATTAGATCGGAGAAACAAATATTGTTTGTCCGAGCAGTCGCGACTCGGTTGTTGTTGTTTAATGCCCAGAATGAGTGGTTTTGATTTGTGCGTCCTGAATACGGCGTTAATTGGCGGGTTGTAGTAAATTTCTTCACATTCTGAGCGTGCTGATAAATATGGACCGCTGCCCTCCAGGCGGTTGTGGTTTGCTTACGCTGACTGTTACGGGGATCGCGTCGTTCTTCTTTTATTATTTTATTCCCGATAAAGATAAATCTGTCCCTTAACGAGATTTTAGACCTACGTCCCCTTTGTGTTGCACCAATCGTCCGCCATCTAATCTAGTCATGACTGTAACCTACGTCCCCTTTGTGTTGCACCCAACGGCCTCCATCTCTTCTAGTCATGACTGTAACCTACGTCCCCTTGGTGTTGCACCCAACGGCCGCCATCTCTTCTAGTCATGACTGTAACCTACGTCCCCTTGGTGTTGCACCCATCAGCCGCCATCTCTTCTAGTCATGACTGTAACCTACGTCCCCTTGGTGTTGCACCCATCAGCCGCCATCTCTTCTAGTCATGACTGTAACCTACGTCTCCTTGATGTTGCACCCAACGGCCGCCATCTAATCTAGTCATGACTGTAACCTACTTCCCCTTGGTGTTGCACCCATCGGCCGTCATCTCTTCTAGTCATGACTGTAACCTACGCCCCATTGGTGTTGCACCCATCGGCCGCCATCTCTTCTAGTCATGACTGTAACCTACTTCCCCTTGGTGTTGCACCAATCGCCTGTCATAACTTCTACTCATGACTGTAACCTACGTCCCCTTGGTGTTACACCCATCGGCCGCCATCTCTTCTACTCATGACTGTATAACACACGATGTGGTATCGTTTGCAGAGTTTTCATTTAAGCCCGGATG
Organism: Ariolimax columbianus; assembly: GCA_036924085.1. Taxonomy (NCBI): domain Eukaryota; kingdom Metazoa; phylum Mollusca; class Gastropoda; order Stylommatophora; family Arionidae; genus Ariolimax; species Ariolimax columbianus. The sequence continues at coordinate 86,707,983 of JAVGWX010000004.1, read as the reverse complement.
GTTACTCCAGTCAACATGATGTTCTGTCTTTGTGAATGATGGGTTGAGCAAATCCAATGAAACGAACAAAAATCAATCAATGTAAGATTTCCTGCTCTCTGTAGAGTACAGTAGTTTAACAAATACACGCAAGTCAGCAAATGTTAGTCTCACTATTTGTATTGACGACTTGCGGCTTAACGTTTCTACAGGAAGCGGTATCTGCCCCAAGCACAAACCTCTACAGTTTTTTCTAACAACCTGCCAGTCAGGTTACAATTCATTATTACTTGCTCCATTTTCGTGTACCAGTACTAATACTTTTCTCACTTTCGACTCTCGAGTTATCAGGACAATTATTACTGCACACGTTTTCTATGTGACAGCTAGAGGAATTGAATCCTCGAACCAATTCTAGTCCCAAGAAATTGGATTCCTCGCGGATGGCTGTTTCCCCCCAATGTCCAGAGCTCTAGCCACCCCTCAAAGATAATCATAGATTTGCTGGCATCTCTCGCGAGAATCAGCGGATATTTTCCCAGCATGTTGGACATTTTATGAATGAATCAGTTTTGCGCGTGAGTAACCGAGATCGCGTATCTCTCACGCGCAAGCTGAGTGCCATTGCTAACAGTTTTTGGAGATGGAACAAATATGTAAATAATTTGTGTCGTTTCTATGCAAGGGAGGATCTAGTTTTGTGAGTTTCTTTTTGGTTCGAGGGGTAAGTGAGTTTCTATTTACATTAATTAAATTTCCGTTTTTCTTTTGGTGTTATGTGAAAGGCTGTTGTTCTGAAAGGTACAATATAATACACAACAATACAGCACTTATGAGGGCTAATATTAGATCGACTACTGCAAAGTTCAGGATATACATATATATATATATATATATATATATATATATATATATATATATATATATATATGTATTTATACTATTGTGATACGTCAAAATGGGCGTGGTCTGTTGTTGAAAGTACTTTGCTCGCCAAATTGAGACATTATTTATAAAGCAAAAATGTAACTGGACTTCATTGTTCCGTTATTGTTTATTTCAAAAGGAGCATTGTGGTGTAACATTCTATTTTTACAAATTATTTAAAAACATTAGACTGTAACATTCTGTTTTTACAGATTATATAGGAACATAGAGTTGTAAATGTCTCTCTCAACATATTAAATAGGAAAATAGGACTGCTACAATCTCTCTTCACAAACTCGTTAGGACCATGGTTCTTCTGCGGTCACTTTCTCGGATCCTGTATTTAGCCGGATTCTTGTATTGTGCTCTGTCAACCAGACCAAAGATGATATTCCTTCATCTTTCCTGTTTTTTTAGTAGCAGGTTACAGTGGCTCGTCTTGCATCCCGAAAACGGACTTATGAAGATGGACTTGGATCCTCCTGGCTGTAGTGTAGTACAATGCTAACCAGTAAGCTCACCGCGATGAGGACCACATTGTTGATTCCCGCCACATCGGTCAAAAACTCACTTCCAGAACTTCCCAACTCACTTCCAGAACTTCCAAACTCACTTCCAGCATCATGAACGAAGACACTAGATGATCGTCTTGATCAAAATGTATCACCTGGTCCTGACTACTCTTCTCTCCCATCTTGATCAAAATGTTTCACCTGGTCCTGACTACGTTTCTTTTCCATCTTGATCAAAATGTTTCCCCTGGACTTGATTACTCTTCTCTCCCATCTTGATCCAAATGTTTCCCCTGTCCTGATTACTCTTCTCTCCCATCTTGATCCAAATGTTTCCCCTGGCCTTGATTACTCTTCTCTCCCATCTTGATCAAAATGTTCTCCTGGTCTGATTACTCTTCTCTCCCATCTTGATCCAAATGTTTCCCCTGGACTTGATTACTCTTCTCTCCCATCTTGATCCAAATGTTTCTCCTGGCCTTGATTACTCTTCTCTCAAATCTTGATCAAAATGTTTCAGCTGGTCCTGATTACTCATTCTCATATCTTTAAAGTTCTCACTGAATGAGCAATATGAAATGTACAAACAAATTTAGCTAGATTGAATAATAAATATAAAGGCCTGTCGGATTGAGAGATGGGACCGGTGCTGAGAGGTAAAGGGGATACATGGCAACACCATCCATTATCAGAATGGAGATCGAGAAAGGGACGTCGGCTTTGGAGTGGCTTTTTAGGACCGCGTTAATGGGGGTCGTAATCGTCTATGACTCTTTCTTGCTTCGAAAAGTGCAGAAAGGCTGGCTGTGGCACGAGCTGATATTGGACATAGAGGCCTCGAACATCCGGTAACTGTGTGGATCTGCTGTTCTTGCTAAGCTGGGGTTGGCCTGAATGAAAGAGCTGACTTCCTGTCACCAGGGGCATCAGCATGAGGGATATTGGCAGTAGATAGTGGTGACATTTTAAAATGATCAACCACTGCTGTTTTGAGGAAAACACTTCATTCGATGAACCAGAAATGTACATATTGCGGAAGTTTGAAATTATACAATGGTCTAGCAAAGAGTAGCACTTGAGAGACGAGACCAGGAGTGTGTACAATCCGTGAGCTACATAAACCAACATAATTATCATCACAGTTCGTTTGCAGAGAGGAACTCAGCACTTATGGATCTGTCCGGAGTGCAATGAGGTCGTCGATTCTAAACAGAACAGAATAGCTAACACAAACGCGCGGCAATTTCGAGAAACATCTTTTCAAACATAGTTTTGAAAAGTGGTAGAAATCACGCGAAACATCTAATAGTTTTGAAAAGTGCAAAAGTAGAGATGTCGGGAACACATGCTGATATGTAATCTAGCAATTACGTAAAACCGTGTTAGAAGAAAAGGCTGGGGAGGTCAACGCACACATGGTGAAAAGAAACGGAAGCAAAAGCCAAAACAAACTTAAGTGGTTACGGGCAGTGCTCAAGAAATAATCAGAAATCCATCGCAAGGGATGACTGTGTCAGTGTCAGGATAGAGATTGTTGTGAATCGTTTAATGTCTGACAATGTGATATTCGCTTTATTTAGATTTAAATGGTAATGGTATGCACTACCATGCACCGTACTCTCTCGTCCTAAGCCGTCTTGTCCAGTGGCAAATCGTGTTAGTTGAGACGACTGGAGTTAGAACGGGATGCAAATTTGTCTCCCTACGGGTTTACTCCAGTCTACGAGACTTGGGTAGGAATTGCATTATGATCCTTAATGTCTTTGCCCGGACAACGGCTGTTGTTGCTAATGTCACTCGTTCTTGAGTTAGGTGCTCTTGACGATTTTATTTGGTGCTGTGTTACAGTGGGTCTCCTCACATCCCGAGGCCTACTTAAGAAGGTAAGCCGGGGTTCTCCTGGTTGTAGTGCAATTCAAGGCTCCTCAGTAAGCTCATCACTGTGGGGATCACAGTGACGATTCCAACCTGGATAGCAAGACTTCTTCTTCTTCTTCTGCGTACGCAGTCAGACAGTAACCATTATTTTTTCTAAAAAAGCGGCGGTCATCCTGAGGCTGTCGCCATTGCCATAGAGCTTGTCTTGCAGTTCCACTGGTGATGGCCACATCTGCTCTCTCTGATCCTCGTATGTCGGGTAGTTCTGCAGCAGATGTTCAGCGGTCATTTTACCAGTACCGCACGGGCATTCGTCGGTACACCCTATCTTCAATTTGTTGAATAGGATAGCAAGACTAATTTACAACATTTTGTTTCGAGGAAGAACTGACAGCGAAGAACTGTCATAGGTTATTTCACGTGCACTCAGAACCTCAGAGATCCTCGTTCGTCTCCGATATGTCGGGGCACAATATCTCACATCCATTGATACCAGGAACCGCTTGAAACTTGTGGAATTCAAACATCATTTTCTTTCGCTCGTTAGTTTGTTGAGAGTCAAACTTCTTACCTCATTTCCTTAGCAGCCTCCAAGACAACGGACCAAAATGGGGAGGCATTAGGGAGATGTCTTACTTCCGTGCTAAAGCAGAACAGCAGACAATGTATACACATATGGATGCATTCTGGAGATATCTTACTTCCGTGCTAAAGCAGAACAGCAGACAATGTATACAAATATGGATGCATTAGGGAGATATCTTACTTCCGTGCTAAAGCAGAACAGCAGACAATGTATACAAATATGGATGCATTAGGGAGATATCTTACTTCCGTGCTAAAGCAGAACAGCAGACAATGTATACAAATATGGATGCATTAGGGAGATATCTTACTTCCGTGCTAAAGCAGAACAGCAGACAATGTATACAAATATGGATGCATTCTGGAGATATCTTACTTCCGTGCTAAAGCAGAACAGCAGACAATGTATACAAATATGGATGCATTAGGGAGATATCTTACTTCCGTGCTAAAGCAGAACAGCAGACAATGTATACAAATATGGATGCATTAGGGAGATATCTTACTTCCGTGCTAAAGCAGAACAGCAGACAATGTATACAAATATGGATGCATTAGGGAGATATCTTACTTCCGTGCTAAAGCAGAACAGCAGACAATGTATACAAATATGGATGCATTAGGGGATCCTTTTTAATCATATGTTTACTTGAAATTAGAACAGAAGTACTTGTTGTTGTTTTTATCGACATGGCGGCCCTGAGATTCTTACTTTTCGTTAGTGGTAGATATGTGTTTAGTTGTTATTTAGTTCTATGCAACATTTTTTTGTTAATCTGACCTCGTTCTGTACTGTTTTGTTTTGTTACGAATCGGCATCATTACACCCTAAGCAGAAACACAGGTGCTCAGTCGTTCTTAGTAAATATCAATGAGTGTAGATACTGATAGTTCCTGTAGTTCGCCGGCTGTACACACTCCTGCTCCATTCTCTCAGACCGCGTATGATTTCAAAATCTTGCAATCTGGGCATTTCTTGTTCATCGTTTGCACTGTCTTCATAAAAAAGGCAGTAGTTGATCGAGTTCAAAATGTCCCCTCAATGCATTGCCAACAGCCCTTCTCTTGGTGCCACTGAAGCCGGGATATCAGCTATTTCATTCCCACAAACCCCAACATGACCAGAAGATGATATTTGTTCTCCGAGTTTCGAGGCCTTTATATCTACCATTAACCTATTGAATATATCAGCACTAGATGGAGCCATATAGGTGATCTTTTGTTGTTTTACTTTGCATTTGCCTTATTTCTCTAATCCCCAAGGCGGTGTGCGTTGCACTGCGGTTTCTATTTTGCTCCTGTTGGCCCAGTGCATCCGACTTCATCATGCATTTTTATGTAAGGGTCTGCTTCCTCCTACATTTTCTAAGGGTTTGCTTCCCCGGCTAACGGCCAGTGCTGTGATAGGGATCGAAAACAGCACCTTCGGTTTGTGAGCCGTGCCACTTAACCACTAGGCCACGCCGTCCCCTTTATATATAGGTGATCTGAAGGTGACAAAGGCTATGAAAGGTGTCGAATGTTGGACTGCCCACGTGTTGTGTCCAAATTCAACCCCCACATAGAGGAGACCAAGAAAAGTCACTACTGTCAGAGACTCGTGAATTAGTTTACTATTTCAAAACAGTCGGAGAACATTTCTCGTGCTCTGGATATTCAGCTAAGCATTGAACAGTTTAAGAGACATATGCCTCTCTGAAGAAGACAGTATACTTTGCCACTTCACAGATTTTGTGGGCTATTCACACGCAAGAACCCCGAATTGGTTTGATGAAAACAATGAGGACATTAGGACCCTGCTCTCTGAAAAACACCGCCTGTACAGTTCTCATTATAATAATCTCCCTTCAACATGCGAAGAACTTGCCTTCACAAATTTGCAAAGAATAGTCTAGAACCAGCTTAGAAAGATGCAAAACGTCAAGCTTACGAACAGAACAGATGAAATAAAAAAAATTGCAGATACGAAGGACTCAAAGTGGTTATCCTGTGCACTGTGGCCAGTCTATGGCCATCATCTGTCCTCAATATTTGTCACACGGGCAAGACATGGGCCAGATTCCTGAGCACTGGACAGCGCACTTTAATTAAATCCTAAATCTTCCCTTGACAATCAGCAAGCAAACCATAGCATGAAAGTCACAAACGATAAGTTCGGGATATAGTATAATACTACATACTATACATACATACTTACATACACACATACTCACATACACACATACTCACATACACACACACACACACGCACACACGCGCGCACACAGACACACACACACACATACATACATACATTATCATCGAGTGTCCTGCCCGTTGACGTTGATGAACCATTTCCTCTTATCACGTGATCATGTGTGTTGTTTATTAGTTCCTCCGTTGATCACCCTCCATGCCATGCCTTCGAGCTGTCCAATATTTTATCTTTGTGTCTCCCTCTGTCTATCAAGCCTTCAAACTGTCCAACCTTTTATCTTTGTGTCTCCCTCTGTCTATCAAGCCTTCAAACTGTCCAACATTTTATCTTTGTGTCTCCCTCTGTCTATCAAGCCTTCAAACTGTCCAACATTTTATCTTTGTGTCTCCCTCTGTCTATCAAGCCTTCAAACTGTCCAACATTTTATCTTTGTGTCTTCCTCTGTCTATCAGGCCTTCAAGCTGTCCAATATTTTATCTTTGTGTCTCCCTCTGTCTATCAAGCCTGCGATGCTGCCCCTTGTCGTAGTGTATTCCAAGCCATCTCTTCTCATGACATTAATGAAAAAAACTGCGTTGACCATATTTTTACTATAATATGTCGTTGTGTCTGTGGTTGGTAAAGAATGACGTTATTAGATTGCTTTGCAGTCCATGGAACTTAAAGCGTTCTTCTTCTTCTTCTTCTGCGTACACAGTCAGACAGTAACCATTATTTTTTCGAAAAAAAGCGGCGGTCATCCTGAGGCTCTCGCCACTGCCATAGAGCTTGTCTTGCAGTTCCACTGGTAATGGCCACATCTGCTCTCTCTGATCCTCGTATGTCGGGCAGTTCTGCAGCAGATGTTCAGTGGTCATTTTACCAGTACCGCACGGGCATTCGTCGGTACACCCTATCTTCAATTTGTTGAATAGGTGGTACCTCAGTCTGTTGTGGTCAGTGCGAAGTCTGAAGACAACGACCTGCTCTCTTCGGTTCAACTGGTAATTGGCATCGTTTTTGGTGTAACCAGTATGTTCGGTTTCCCATTTGGTCATGTTTCTGGCTTTGATAAGCCGTTTTGACTCTTCGTACGTCATACTGGTATCTGTTTGTGGTAGTCTTGCACCTTCTTTTGCCAGTCTGTCTGCCTCCTCGTTGCCTTGGATGTTGCAGTGTGACGGAACCCACTGTACCACTACCCTTTTTGGTGCGGACTGCTGGCACAGTTTGCAGAGTGCTGCTCTTAAGTCATTAAGCTCAGTGTTTTTCTGGCTTTTTAGCGCTGTGACTACGGCGAGAGCATCTGTCAGCAGGACTATATGGCTCTCATTTTCACTGTGTGTCACCATTTCTTCCACTGCCGCCCTCAGTGCCTCTGCCTCCGCTCTGAAATTGCTTGTGTACTTACCAGTAGCGAATGACAGTGTTATTTTTCTGCCATTTGGTAGGTTCAGGAATGCTCCTGCCCCTCCGTTCTGTATAGTGTTTGTTACAGAACCGTCGGTGTATGCATGGGTCCAGTCCATGCTTGGGTAGCTTTTCGTTATGAAGCTTAGGGTAGTGTCTCTCCTTTCTTTTTCAGTCTGGCAGTTTTTGTTTGCAATACCTGGTATATTTTCTACCACCTCTGGAAATATATCCTGCCTCCAAGTAGGTTTTCGTACAGTAGTGATGGGTTTCGGTGTTAGTGCGTTTATGGGATCTTCGTGCATCTTTGCTTTGGCTATTTCTGCAAAGTTTCTCCGCTTTAGTTTCCCATTTCCCAAATTGTTTAGTCTCTGGTGCATTGGATGGTCCGTCAGTCTTCGGAGTTTCTCTGACTGCAGCTGGGCTCTGCAGTCTCTTCTATCGGTCATGGATTGCAGTTTTGTAAGCTTTTCAAGTTCTACAATTGGCGATGACTTCATGCCACCTGTTATAATTCTCATGGCTTGGTTTTGAAGTTTGTTAACTTTATCGAAGTTCGCCTTCGCTGCTGTTGTCCATGCCGCAATGCCATACTCGAGAACTGGTCTCACTCTTCCAGTGTACAGTTTCTTTAGTATGCCTTCGTCTGCTCCCCAGCTTGTGCCAGCAAGTTTCCTCATGATTGCCATTCTTTCTCTGGCTTTCATTCGGTTTCTCTCAATCTGACTTTTCCATGTCATGCGCCGATCAAATGTGAGTCCCAGATAGGTTGGGTTGTCGTTTGGCTGCATGATTTTGCCATTTAGACTTAATTTGGTACTTTGGGGTTTTAATGAAAGCGAGAATATTGTGCATGTGGTTTTCTCCTCGTTTATTTTGACCAGCCATGAGTTCGCCCACTCTTCCAGCGATGTTAGGGCCGTCTGCATCCGATTTCTTGCTATGGTGAGATTCTTTTCAGAGGTCCACATAGCCAGATCGTCTGCAAACATTGAGCTATGGACTCTTCTTGGTATATTCTCTGTAATATCGTTTATATATACCAGGAAGAGTGTGGGTGACAGTACTCCCCCTTGGGGTACTCCCTGCTCGAGTGTCACCTTTTTGCTCATCTGCCCTTGTACTTGGACTCTGGCCGTTCTTTGTTTGAGGTAGTGTTTGATCCACTTGTACATCTTCCCACAGACATCACTTCTTCTTAGCTTGACTCTAAGTCCTTCTTCTTCTTCTTCTTCTGCGTACACAGTCAGACAGTAACCATTATTTTCTCGAAAAAAGCGGCGGTCATCCTGAGACTCTCGCCACTACCATAGAGCTTGTCTTGCAGTTCCACTGGCAATGGCCACATCTGCTCTCTCTGATCCTCGTATGTCGGGCAGTTCTGCAGCAGATGTTCAGTGGTCATTTAACCAGTACCGCACGGGCATTCGTCGGTACACCCTATCTTCAATTTGTTGAATAGGTGGTACCTCAGTCTGTTGTGGCCAGTGCGAAGTCTGAAGACAACGACCTGCTCTCTTCGGTTCAACTGGTAATAGGCATCGTTTTTGGTGTAACCAGTATGTTCGGTTTCCCATTTGGTCATGTATCTGGCTTTGATAAGCCGTTTTGACTCTTCGTACGTCATACTGGTATCTGTTTGTGGTAGTCTTGCACCTTCTTTTGCCAGTCTGTTTGCCTACTCGTTGCCTTGGATGTTGCAGTGTGACGGAACCCACTGTACCACTATCCTTTTTGGTGCGGACTGCTGGCATAGTTGATATGGTACTGCTCTTAAGTCTTTAAGCTCAGTGTTTTTCTGGCCTTTTAGCGCTGTGACTACGGCGAGAGCATCTGTCAGCAGGACTATATGGCTCTCATTTTCACTGTGTGTTACCATTTCTTCCACTGCCGCCCTCAGTGCCTCTGCCTCTGCTCTGAAATTGCTTGTGTACTTACCAGTAGCGAATGACAGTGTTATTTTTCTGCCATTTGGTAGGTTCAGGAATGCTCCTGCCCCTCCGTTCTGTGTAGTGTTTGTTACAGAACCGTCGGTGTATGCATGGGTCCAGTCCATGCTTGGGTAGCTTTTCGTTATGAAGCTTAGGGTAGTGTCTCTCCTTTCTTTTTCACTCTGGCAGTTTTTGTTTGCAATACCTGGTATATTTTCTACCACCTCTGGAAATATATCCTGCCTCCAAGTAGGTTTTCGTACAGTAGTGATGGGTTTCGGTGTTAGTGCGTTTATGGGATCTTCGTGCATCTTTGCTTTGGCTATTTCTGCAAAGTTTCTCCGCTTTAGTTTCCCATTTCCCAAATTGTTTAGTCTCTGGTACATTGGATGGTCCGTCAGTCTTCTGAGTTTCTCTGACTGCAGCTGGGCTCTGCAGTCTCTTCTATCGGTCATGGATTGCAATTTTGTAATCTTTTCAAGTTCTACAATTGGCGTTGACTTCATGCCACCTGTTATAATTCTCATGGCTTGGTTTTGAAGTTTGTTAACTTTATCGAAGTTCGCCTTCGCTGCGGTTGTCCATGCCGCAATGCCATACTCGAGAACTGGTCTCACTCTTCCAGTGTACAGTTTCTTTAGTATGCCTTCGTCTGCTCCCCAGCTTGTGCCAGCAAGTTTCCTCATGATCGCCATTCTTTCTTTGGCTTTCATTCGGTTTCTCTCAATCTGACTTTTCCATGTCATGCGCCGATCAAATGTGACTCCCAGATAGGTTGGGTTGTCGTTTGGCTGCAGGATTTTGCCATTCAGACTTAATTTGGTACTTTAGGGTTTTAATGAGAGCGAGAATATTGTGCACGTGGTTTTCTCCTCGTTTATTTTGACCAGCCATGAGTTCGCCCACTCTTCCAGCGATGTTAGGGCCGTCTGCATCCGATTTCTTGCTATGGTGAGATTCTTTTCAGAGGTCCACATAGCCAGATCGTCTGCAAACATTGAGCTATGGACTCTTCTTGGTATATTCTCTGTAATATCGTTTATATATAACAGGAAGAGTGTGGGTGACAGTACTCCCCCTTGGGGTACTCCCTGCTCGAGTGTCACCTTTTTGCTCATCTGCCCTTGTACTTGGACTCTGGCCGTTCTTTGTTTGAGGTAGTGGTTGATCCACTTGTACATCTTCCCACAGACATCACTTCTTCTTAGCTTGACTCTAAGTCCATCCTTCCAGACTTTGTCAAATGCCTTTTCCAGATCCACCCAAACAGCTACTGTGTGTTTCTGTGCCTGGTAGGCATCTTCTATGTCCTGGGCTATGAGGATGACCTGGTCCTCAGTGGATCTGTGCTGTCTAAAACCGGCTTGCTGTGGAATTAGCATTCGTTTTTCTTCCAGATGCCACATCAGTCTGGTGTTTATCATCCGTTCCATCAGCTTGCCGACACAGCTCAGTAGGCTAATGGGCCTGTATCCATTTGGATCTGTTTTGTCCTTCCCTGTTTTTGGTACTGGTACCAGTATTGCATCTTTCCATGCCTGGGGTACAATACCCCCTTTCCAGCTTTGGTTCAGGACTGATAGTAGTTTCTTCTTCGCTGTTTGGCCCAGCCCCATCAGCATTTCGTTTGTTATCCCGTCTTTTCCGGGAGATTTCCTTTTCTTTAGTGTTCTCATAGCCTCTTCCATTTCGCGCATTGTTAGTTTGGCCATCATGTGCTCTTCAGGAGCCGTATTTATGTTTTCGTGTCCCTTTAGCTCTTCGCTAATGTCTGTATGCTTATCTGCAGGGACCTCGATGTGGTTTGCTCTGGCATAGTGATCGAGAAAGGCGTTTGCGGCTTTCTTACCTGTGATCAAGTTCTCGCCCTGCTTGATAGTAATTTGTTTATTTGACGGGGTTTCGTCATTCATGGCTCTGACTAGCTTCCATAGCTTGTTCCCTTCTTTGTCCAGGTTCAGACTTTCCGTTTTATTTTTCCAACTTTCTATTGCTGTTGACTCTAAGTCCATCCTTCCAGACTTTGTCAAATGCCTTTTCCAGATCCACCCAAACAGCTACTGTGTTTTCTGTGCCTGGTAGGCATCTTCTATCTCCTGGGCTATGAGGATGACCTGGTCCTCAGTGGATCTGTGCTGTCTAAAGCCGGCTTGCTGTGGAATTAGTATTCGTTTTTCTTCCAGATGCCACATCAGTCTGGTGTTTATCATCCGTTCCATCAGCTTGCCGACACAGCTCAGTAGGCTGATGGGCCTGTATCCATTTGGATCTGTTTTATCCTTTCCTGTTTTTGGTACTGGTACCAGTATTGCGTCTTTCCATGCCTGGGGTACAATACCCCTTTTCCAGCTTTGGTTCAGGACTGATAGTAGTTTCCTCTTCGCTGTTTGGCCCAGCCCCATCAGCATTTCGTTTGTTATCCCCTCTTTTCCGGGAGATTTCCTTTTCTTTAGTGTTCTCATAGCCTCTTCCATTTCGCGCATTGTTAGTTTGGCCATCATGTGCTCTTCGGGAGCCGTATTTATGTTTTCGTGTCCCTTTAGCTCTTCGCTAATGTCTGTATGCTTATCTGCAGGGACCTCGATGTGGTTTGCTCTGGCATAGTGATCGACAAAGGCGTTTGCGGCTTTCTTACCTGTGATCAAGTTCTCGCCCTGCTTGATAGTAATTTGTTTATTTGACGGGGTTTCGTCGTTCATGGCTCTGACTAGCTTCCATAGCTTGTTCCCGTCTTTGTCCAGGTTTAGACTTTCCGTTTTATTTTTCCAGCTTTCTCTTGCTGTTTGCTTGAGAGTGTGTTTGTACTTCGCCGCGGCGGCTTTGAGGGCGATGTTTGCCTCCATGGATTTTTCTCGCTCTGCCATGTTCCTAGCATTTGTTACTGCATCTTCCACTTTCTGCAACTCATCATTCCAGTAGGGCTTATAGTTTTTCCTAGCTCCTCTTGGGATGGTTTCAGTGGCGGCTTGCATTATTGCCTTGCTTAGGCTCTCTACCATGGGCTTCATTTTGGTGTTTCGTGTGTTGATGGTTTCACACAGCCCATCTGTCAGGATTGCAAATCTGTCCCAGTCGGCTCGTTTGTAATTCCAACGGGGGAGTGGTTTTGTTTCCTGTGGGCCTACTTCCATGTCAATGGTTAGCCTGATCGGCCTGTGGTCGCTACCTGCCAGTTGGTTTAGCACCTGGCGGTCTATTTTATGGTGTATATCCTGTGTGGAGAAGGCCAAATCTGGAGTCGAGGTGGTATGCCATGTTCTTGAATAGAAGCTAGGGCTATCCTCCGGCCTATTGATTAGGGAGATATTTGCATCTATCTCCCAATCTTCCACTTCGTCACCTCTGCTGTCTGTGTCAGAGTATCCCCATCTCTCCGAGTGGCTATTGAAATCTCCAACTACTATGCAGTTGGAGTCTCTGACCTCCATACTCGAGAGCGATAGGTCTCTATTTGGTGGTCCGTACAGATTGAAAATGCGGAGCTTCGTCTCTTGAGCCATTATGTCAACTCCTACAATTTCTGCTTGTCCGGTGTGATTGACAGATACCGCGCTACTCGGTATGCAGTTTCTGGTCAGTATCAGGACCCCTCCTTTGTGGCCTTCTCTATCTAGACGGAAGGTCTGATATCCTCTGATTGAGAATTTATGGTTATTGTTGAGGTGCGTTTCCTGGATACATGCCACGTCAATCTTACCTTCATGCAGGTGGTGTGTTAGGGAAAGTTTTTTGTTAATGACTCCCTCCGCATTCCACTGTAGTATTTTGAGGGTCTTGAGGTTTTGGCCAATAGAAGTTGCCCCATAGCCATGTGCCTTGACTCCACGACACATGGGTGGGTGACCACCAGTAGTCAAGGGTGGGCCCCTTTGAGGCGTGAGGCCCGGCACTATCGCTGCCTGGCGGGACTCCGCTGGATGAGCGCCATGCGTTTTTCTAATAGGTTGTACTGCCATCATACTGTGATTTACGTTGCACTGTTTATTAGGCTTGCGGCCCCGTGCATCCGATTTCAACAGGCGTTTCTGTAGGGATGCCCTCCTTAGCCTTTGGCTGTCCCCAGCCTATCTGCAAGGCAGCAGTTGTTTATGATCAGAGTTTTCTCTCTTATGGAAGTTGTCTTACCAGACTATCGAGTCTTCACTACTCGTGTCTATAGGGTGCAATGATGATATGTGATGATATATGAGATGGACTGGTTTACCCAGGAGAGAGGCAGTCCAGTGTGTCTGTATCCCAGGATCGTCACGTCCTGCCAGAAACGTAGCATTTGCATGTGAGTGGGGTATCTCTTTTTCCCTTTATTTTCTTGGCTTCTATGCAGGGATGGTACGCCTAGCATTCCCCGCCACCTGGGGTGTTGACACAGTGGGGCAGGTGTGCAATGTCCGCTGGTCTGCATCTCTTCTGCGTCCAGCATGATAGTTATATGGCTGATAACGTACAGAGGTAGATATCGTAGCCGGAGTGCATTTAGCCAGAGGACAAGCCTGGTAATGTCACAGAGATGTTGTTCGCCTGGTGTGCGGACAACTCTCATGGTCAGTGGTTGAGTCTCGACAGTTCACAGTGAGGTGGCTGCTCTACTGTTTTCGACACCCCGACCAGGTACTAAGTCTTTGGTTGGTTATTTCGCACCCCATCGTCGTATAAGGTGAGTATCGAGCAGTTGTCCGCCCGCTTTGATTGGCGGACGGCAAGGACCTCTTGCTGTGGCTCTACCTGATAGGGCTGGGGCGCAAGCCCCAGGTCCCGAGCATGTAGGAGCCTCCCATTGCAGTGGTGCTGAGATTTTGGGCGGGATTGCGGCTTACAAGGGTTCGGCCGTAATCCCCCACATGGTAGCCTCGCGCCCCTGGCTTATCAGCCTGGTACGTGAACCAAAGTGTCTGCGGCTCCTCTCGATTTGAGCTGGTTTTCCGTAGCAACGCCCTGTCATTTGTAGGGTAAAACTGACCTGTCTTCAGATGGTCTATTTCCAGCACCCGTTCACTATTTTGTCAGACGAATTTATTGAGGGCTTTTGTTTGTCAATGACCAGGTATTTGAAATCTGCGGTTTCTGCGGAGTTAAACACGATTTCCGTAGCGTTCTTTCCTTTGAGTGTTTGAGAGCTGACTTCTCATCCGTGAGTCTAATACCAGCGTACGTTCATTATTAGACCCAAACGGTAGTGCTCTCGATTTGTCAGTTGTTCTACAGTATTGGCGTGTTCAGTCAAATTAAGCCGCAGGTTTCACACCTGGTGGTGCCCTTCCGTCAATTCCCTTAGCGAGACAATCAAGTTACTAAAGGGGTAGCCCCAGATTTTCGAGGGTCTAATTCCAGCACATGTCCTCTATTAGATCCCACGAAGGTGTACTTTTTGCCAGTCATTCTGCAGTATTGGCGTGTTAAGTTAATTTAAGCCTCAGGCTCCACTCCTGATAGTGCTCTTCCGTCAATTCCTTTTTCAGAACACTGGATGCAGACCAAACCGGGCCACAGGGGGCATAACCCCAGATTTCTGAGGGTCTAAATCCAGCACCAGTTCCATATTAGACCCCAGAAGAGTGGTCTCGGCATGTCAATCATTTCAGTGTTGGCCGTGTTGAGTCAAATTAAGCCGCAGGCTCCACTCCTGGTGGTGCCCTTCCGTCAATTCCTTTAAGTTTCAGCTTTGCAACCATACTTCCCTCGGAACCCAAACACTTTGGTTTCCCGGAAGCTGCCCGCAGAGTCATCGAAGCAACTCCTGCGGATCGCTAGTCGGCATCGTTTATGGTCAGAACTACGACGGTATCTGATCGTCTTCACGCCTCTGACTTTCGTTCTTGATTAATGAAAACATTCTTGACAAATGCTTTCGCAGTAGCTCGTCTTGCGGCGATCCAAGAATTTCACCTCTAACGCCGCAATACGAATGCCCCCGTTTGTCCCTGTTAATCATTACCTCCAGTTCCGAAAACCAACAAAATAGAACCGAGGTCCTATTCCATTATTCCATGCACCATTATTCAGGCAGCCGAGGCCTGCTTTGAACACTCTAATTTTTTCAAAGTAAACGCGCCGGCCACCCAGGACGCTCAGCGAAGAGCACCCGTGGGAGAGAGCCGGCAGACGGTAGGGCAGGAGACAACGGGCAATGAACCGGCGCGAGCCGGACCGCCCGCCTGCGCCTGAGATCCAACTACGAGCTTTTTAACTGCAACAACTTTAATATACGCTATTGGAGCTGGAATTACTGCTGCTGCTGGCACCAGACTTGCCCTCCAATAGATCCTCGTTAAAGGGTTTAAAGTGTACTCATTCCAATTACGGGGCCTCGAAAGAGTCCCGTATTGTTATTTTTCGTCACTACCTCCCCGTGCCGGGAGTGGGTAAGTTGCGCGCCTGCTGCCTTCCTTGGATGTGGTAGCCGTTTCTCATGCTCCCTCTCCGGAATCGGCTCCTGATTCCCCGTTACCCGTTACAAACATGGTAGGCATGTCACGTACCATCGACATTTGATAGGGCAGACATTTGAAAGATGCGTCGCCGGCACATGAGGCCATGCGATCAGCACAAAGTTATCCAGAGTCACTAGTGGGGACGCCGCAACCCCGCGAGGGAAAACGACGATTGGTTTTGAACTAATAAAAGCGCTCTTTCCGCGAGGGTCGGAGCTAGGTAAGCATGTATTAGCTCTAGAATTGCCACAGTTATCCAAGTAGGATCGTGTCATCTAAGGAACCTCGACTGATTTAATGAGCCATTCGCGGTTTCACCGTGAGACAGTGTGAACTTAGACATGCATGACTTAATCTTTGAGACAAGCATATGACTACTGGCAGGATCAACCAGATATCTGTCGGAGACGTACGTACAGCACACACCGGTCGGCGGAGGAAGGGTGTGTAAAAAGCCTCACTGGGACGGCCGCAGGGACCGACTGACGGGACGGACGGACGGTTGTTCCACCCGTCCCTCACTCCGTCTACCTAGGACCGCCTGACAGGGGCCTCCCACACGCACCAGACGACCGACCGACCGGACTCGCTCGAGGAGGGATGGCAGCGCTCTGTGCAGAACGGATCCCAACGACCTCGGCGATGAATTTCACTGGGACTAGAGACAATTTGGCCTGCCGGCCTGCCCTTCTCCGTAGGAGAACGCAGGGCCTCGAGGCAACGATTCCTGCTTTCCATTTGCCGGTCATAAGCTCTTTGCGAGAGTCGGACCACCAGCGAGACGTACTGTCGAGCTCTGCTATAAGCCTTAGATAAATCACCACGGACGGACCACGTTTCCTGATACGGACCAGACCAGCGCACCTTGGTTGAGGAGCCGCTGCAACAAACCGCACCCAATTCGCACTACGGGGAAAGGCAGGCGAGCGTTTTCCGCAAGCCCGCGCTATCGCTCCGCCTGGCGGGACTGAGATCGCTTTACGAACACTGGTTGAAATTGAGTCGCTGCGGCGAGACAACTACCCCAGATCTTAAAGCGTTCAATTCTAAGTCCACATTTCCGTTGCTGACAATGATCCGTATAAGTGCCCGTATCCGTGACTCGCTGTCGTATGTCACTACTGGTTCCACGTAGCATCCAATAACTCTCTACCTTACATCCAGTGTTAGACTCTTGTTGCCCAAGATTCTCCTCAATCTATGGAAGACTGATTTTGTCTGAACTATTCTGTTTTTTATTTCACATCAGAACTTACGTGGGTGCCCAAGTATTGACATGAGTGTAGTTGTTTTAGCTCCGTCTTGTTCACCGTTATACAACATTGTGGAGATATGTGCTTCTTAGTTACTACCATTTCTTCTGATTTCTTTTTATTTAAGCTGAAGGCTTTATTTCGTTCTGACGAACTACCAGGTTGACCAACTCTTTTAAATATGTTTCAGTCTAAAATATCATCGCAGAGGCATTAACGTACACAAGTTATTTATGTTTTCTTAACCACTTTTTATTCCAGGCATTGTCTCTAGAAATCGCAATAAAAATTCGCTGCACAGAGAGAATAGATTAGGAGACAGCACACACCCCTGATTCACTCGTTTTTTTAACCTGCCTGAAGTTTAAAACTGTTGTTGTCTATTCGTATAGCTGCAGTCTGTTTCCGGTTTACGAATAATTCTCAGGTCTTCGCCATCGACTAGCAGCTCTTTCAGCATTGGATCATTACGTTGTGCTGCTCACTGTCGAATGACTTAATAAAGTCTTTAAAGAGCAGATTACAATATGTTTTCATCTATATAAGCGCTCTGAATTATTATTATCAATATACGAGGTGTGTTCAAACGAAATCGGACCTAACTGCACCGAGTGAACATACGTACGTTGCTCATGATGACGTCACATCTGGTGTAAACAGCACATACCAACCGGCAAGTTTGCAAAATTTCATTATCCTCCTACTCGTTGTTTACTCAGCAGACCGTTGAAAACATGGCGGGTGTGATATGGAATCCGAATAGAGTTGATCAGCGAGCGGTGATTCGGTTTCTAACAGCTGAAGGGTGTCGACAAGTTGACATTCGTCCCAGTGTGCAGGTAGTGTATGGTAACAAAAGTGTGTCGAACATTACAGTGAAAAACTGGACAACGATGTTTAAAGAAAGACGTGAGATCTTCCAAGACCAGGTCAGGCGCATATTGTTGCGTTAACTCACGTCCTTCTTTAAATATCGTTGCCCAGTTCTTCACTGTTGTCTTCGACACACACACACACACACACATACACACACGCACACACACATACACACATATATATGTACGTACATGCAACACACATACACACACATAAATACATACATACATACATAAATACATACATACATACACAAACATACATACATACATACATACACACACATACACACATACATACATACATACATACATACACATACACATACATACATACATACATTCATATACACATACATACATACATACATACATACATACATACATACATACATACATACATACATACATACATACACACACACACATACATACATACATGCATACATACATACATACATACATACATACATACATACATACATACATACATACATACATACATACATACATACACACACCCACACATACATACATACATACATACATACATACATACATACATACATACATACATACATACATACATACATACATACATACATACATACATACATACATACAAATTATATTTGCATATATGTTTGCTGGCTGAAAGTACATACACACTACAGGAAGGTGATTCATGTAAAGAAAGGATTGCAAGTTTATAGATTGGAATTTAATACTGAGAAAAAGAAAATATATGATACATGGCAAATTAGTCTGGGCACCTTGTTTACATATAAAAATGGACGAGCAAATACTGGAACACGTCAAGGGCTTGTGAGAGGCGAAATGGAAATTAGGAAGTGAGTTGGGATGAACGAATTCGTTCTCGCCAGCATGAGTCATATACTGATATCCAAACAAGTCACTCAAATATTAATAATGAGAGTTTATGTGTGTTTATATGTGTTTATAAGTGTCAAAGATACTGGACTGACAGGTAGAGAAATAAAGTGTCAAAGATAAACATCACTATAAATGTGAGGATATTATAGGCGGATGGAGGGTGTAAAGTCTGGCAGGTTGTACTATCATGCAAGTTAGAAACAGCGCACTTAGGTCTTCTACCCTGGGGGCAACTCTTCTCTCTCTCCTCTTACCCCACTCTGTTTCATTTGACTCTGTCCTACAGTCACACTCTTGCACAACTTTCACACGCGCCCTCATGGTGAGGCCCTTCCATTGCACTTTGGTTGGGCTAGCTTCTGAGGGCGCACAAATCTAGCATAGGTACATACAGACGCACACATTCATCCAAGCACTGGTTTATGCGTCCTAATATCGCCCAGTGGACTACGGTCTGGGGTGGAAAATGACGCGCCTCCGCCAGTAGAAACTAGTGAGGCAAATATCTAAGCAACAACAACATCATGCAAGTTACAATTGGGAGGTTACACGTCTATTTCAGCCAAAATTCGATGTGGAGATGGCACTTTTTCTGAACTGAATATTCTATTTCCAGCGAAACAAACTTTATAAATAATTTATTCCCGTATCATACTAGTATATGCCCGAGTGGTCTGTCTGGGTCTTTGTGTATGACAAGAACAAGAATAGCACCACTGCCTCAAAGATTGCATGTCGTAAGAGGCGATTAACTGTGTGACATGGCATAACACCGGCCATGGTTAGGTGGTTTATTTAGAGCAGCATAGATGGCGCCTAACAGGCTGTGGGTTTACTTTGCTCTAGTGTTTGAGTCTATTAAGATGGACTCGCACATCGGTTAACCACCCTCCTTAAGCGCTTGTCCCAACGCAGCGGAGTATTAAGCTGCTGGAGTCTAGCCCGCTCAGCAGGAAACTCTTCTCCCGGTAAAATCCAACTCATACCAGTGCTGAGACCTGCACAGAGTCATCTGCCCCCGTAGACGTACAGGTCGTCTAAGACTAAGACCAATACTAGAATATATGGTTATTGTTTCTAGAGTTTTCTTTAGGACCTAGAAAACTATTGCCCATTCAGTAGACACTGGTTCAGGATCTGTATTTAGGCTTCTAAGGTTCAAATGTCCTCAACCAGCCATTCTTACTCCTTCGCTTCTTCTTCTTCTTCTTCTTCTTCTTCTTCATCTTCTTCTTCTTCATCTTCTTCTTCTTCTTCTTCTTCTTCCATTCTTTTCATTCTTTCTTTTCTGTTTCTTCTTATTGGTCGTCGCACATTGGGACGTTATTTCGATGTTAACAGCGATGCTGGAATATCTACGCCCGTAGGCATGACACATCCGGTTTCAGCATACAATTTTTAGAATCGGTTTGCTTTCATTCTTTCATCCCTAGTCTATTGGTCAGGCTGCATGGGCGTGGTCAGTTTCCAGGATCGCCAGTAAGAGGTGGAATATGGTCTCGGCCAACTTTAATTCCTTATTGCATCTTCGGCTCCCCTCGTGTTTGCTTTTAGTGATGTTGTCGGGTTTCGCGCCTTGTTATATGGCCAATCCAATTCCACAATTGACCGTTTATGATGGCGTATTTATCTTCTAGGCAAGTAGTTCGTGATTAGGTGATGGGTATCGGTCAGAATTTTTCTTGAATACGTTTCGTGGAAAGATGCACATTTGGATATAATTTATTTCTGTTTGTCACTCTCCATCATTTCCGTCATGTAGAATCAAATACCGTGCGCTAATCTGATATATTCGCACTGTCTTTACTTTCCTCGGTAAATATCATCATCATCATCATCATCAACATCATGTCCTTTATAGACCATCACTCCCATCACAGTTTGTCTGAAAGAAACTCTTTCCGTTGCTGAAACTCCAGTCTCCGTCATAGTCATGCCCTGGCATTCCTGGATATCTTAGTGCCACCGTCTTCTTGGTCTACCCCTGCTTCTTTTACCTTGCAGTATAACTTTCACCACGTTCTGTCAAGACCACTGCGTCTCTTGATGTGACAAAAGTATTTCGATTTTCTGGAAAAAATTGAATTGATAAACCAGTCTTCCTCCGCGTTCATTAGCAAATTATTCAAAGCCAAAGACCGGGATCAAGATGCTGAGCAGCGCATGAGCTGCAGTGGTCAGCGACCCATAGCTGACTGCTAGCGTCAACGCCAGCGAACCATAGCTGCCAAGACCCTTCTACACCTCCACGCGGTGATCCTGGATAACAGGCTGCAGTAGGGCAGACTGGCTAAAGATAAGGGATCGAAGAAGGAATGCTAACCCGGTACACACAAAATGCTTGCTGAAGTCGGATGTGTTGGACCGAAAGGTGCAAATATCGCAGCCAAGCTGTAAACTACAACACAACGCATTCCGTTCTCTGGACTACATTCTGCTATTACCCTTTCAGGGTTTGGTTGTGGGAGATTGATAACGAACGAAGAAGAAGAAGAATGCCAAAGACCGACCAGGAAAGAGGTGACTTACATAAATATCTGAGGCGGGAAATGCTATTGTGGTGAGGCACACAGTAGGGCTCGTTCTAGGTCAGGTTATTCCGTAACCGGTGAGGTCGTTGGGGCACACATGAAGACATCCGCACAACGCCACGCTACTCTTCTCTGTCAGATGCCGCTGCCTGTGACTCTTCTGGTCGGAGATTGGTCTATTCTATTATGTTGTCCTCCCATCTCTTTTTGTGACGGCCTTTTCGTCGTCTGCCATGCTCCTTTCCGTGGAGGATTGTATTTGCAAGACCATTTTATCTCGATATGTGACCCTACCAAGCACGTTTCCTTCTTTTGACAGTTGCCAAGAGGTCTTCAAAAGGCCCCATTGCTGTTTTAATTCTATCTCGTATTTCCTCATTTGTAACTCGATCTTTGTACGTGACGTTTAAAAGTCTTCGGAAACATCTCATCTCCTAGGCCTGTATCCTTCGTTGGAGGTCAGCTGTAACTGGCCATGTCTCACAAGCATAGAGGAATATTGACAGGACCAGTGTACACATTAATCTTATTTTCGTGCATAGTGCTAACCGTTTATCTTGCCAGATTTTGTTTAGTCGTTCAAGCGCCACTATTGTTTGAGCTATTCTAAGAAGTTACTGTAGCGCTGCAATTACAGTCGGCTCTTTGTTGAAGTCTGTGCCATTAACATTTACCGGCTCACTTACAGTGTTGGTGTCTCAAGCAGTGGTCTTTAAATGATAGGCAGATATCCCCAGGCACAATTATCTTTCGTCGCTTTGTACGACATGCTTGCAATATTGCCGACACACTAGCCTTTGCTCTTACATTAGCCAATCAATCAATCAATCAGTCAACCAATTAATCAATTAGTTAATTAATCAATTAATCAATCAACCAAATAATCAATCAATCATTCAACAAATTAATCATTCAGTCAATAAATCAATCAATCAGTCGATCGGTAAATCAATAAAAAAAAATTAATCAATCAACAAATCAATAAATCAATCAACCAATAAATATACAAAATTTAAAAAAATAACCAATCAATGAAATAATCAATCAATTATAAACCTGTCGCCTCTTGCGTAGAATAGCTCTTCGAATAACACATGGTCTGTCTTTCGTACTCGTCTCAAGGATCTAACACGTCTGTCTCACCACCCTCATAGCTGTCTCCAGCTGTCCCCACCAAGTGTGTTTTGGTCGACCTCTATGTATTCCTGCCTTTCGGGTTAGAAAACAGCGAATGTATGTATTGTCATTCTCCCATTTGCGTAAAGTGTGTCCATTCCATCTCCAACCGCTTCCTTGCATCTTCTTATCAACTGTCATTCTCCCGTTTCTGGGTTTCAGGTCAAAGTTAACAACTATTTCGTATCGTTGCATCCCCATTATTCTGTATAGTCATCGGTTTACGAATATCCTCACCTTTTTTGTTAGTGTTTGTGTTGACCTTCAAAGCAAGCACCGGTTCACATAGTAAAGTTACACATTCTAATCTTTGTATTTTACTTGATTCTTCTCAGGATCCATACATTCGCTAATGCAATGAAAAGCCATATTGCTGCCTGTATTCTTAGCTTAATATAATTTTCTGCACTCCCAACCCCCAAACAAAACAAAGTAAAAACTAAACAAGCAAATAGGAATGTGTTGTTACCGAAACGCGTTCATCTCAAACAGCAAAATGTGGTCAGTCTCTTCTTCCGAAGACACCAGCTACGTATAGATCCTCTGATGTTCGCCAGAGTCCCCCCCCCCCCCCTTCCAATGCCACTACTGTCACTACACTACACGCAGTTATCCTCTTCAAGGTCCAGTCAATGTCCTCCAGGAAGACACGCAGAAATAGAAGATATCAGTGTATCATGGTGCAGAATATTTTCGTTCATTTTCGTTCCGCCAGTGCATATCTTCTGAAGTACAAGAAATTGTTGTTGAAATCTACTCTGGCACGCCGTAATGTCGAAGAAGTTTCTATAACGACTCTCTGTTTAGACTGTGAAACAATTTTCATAATCAACGAAAAACGTATGTATTGGTCATGCAGTGCTTGATTATTATTCGTTGAATAACTATCTGGGTATCACTTATCAGCTCCACTAATAAGTCACCCCAAAACAAATATCCCTCCAACCATAAAAGGTAATGATAAATAGTAGTTTCATCTCTACCCTGTGCTTCCAATGATCGACATTGGCATTGAATAGGGCTCAGCAATGAAGTGCTGTGCCCGTGAAAGCTCACTAACAACATCAGAAGAGACATGATCACAAATATGAATGTTAAGGAGAAGGTTGGAACAATTCCCTGCCCTAAATACATCGAGGAACAGAGAATGAAATGGTATGACTACATTGTTAGAATGCAACCAGATCACATTGTTCATGCAACCTTCTAAAGAACTTCAGGAAGAAGGACGGGAGGAAGACCGAATAAAATGGGGATCGACACCGTAAACAAAACCTGCTGTAAAGTGGGGATAATTGTCACTGGCGCCACGATAAATATACACATACCACGATACTGGGCTACGACCCGGTTTAAAGTGAGACGACAAAGGAAGAAGAACAATAACTATCTGGCTGTGCTCTTATATTCCTGATGTGTACTCTTCTCACACGAAGTTATTTCTGTGTTTATTTACGATTGATACTCCACTGTATGGGGACCTTGATTGCTGTCCTGCTTATCCATTGAGTCAATGCTAGATCCAGATAAGAAAAGTGTCCCGAGTTACCGTCTAGCATTGATTCGTTCAAAGACATCGCAAACAATAGCGTTCGGATCTACGCGTCAAGTAGTCTATTGTTACTGTGCTCCAAAATACAGGGCGCAGCTACACAAGTCGAGTGTCTTGAATGGACCTTTCATTCATGACAGGGACGTTTGATTTGCTTAAATTATGGGTCGATATTCTGCATCGTAATGATATATTTTTTTTGGTTGTGTCCAGGACCCAGTGAGGCTAGTTATAAGCCCATATCGAAGATCTTCACGGCTGTTTATTGATCGAGCCCATTTAGCGGGACCAAATTTGTTTTCCTTTGTCGTTAACATTGTTTACGTTCTGTATATCCAGCGATAAGGAGGAAGAAGATATGATCTGATAAGCACGGCTACGGGTCTTCTATAGACGATATATTTTAATATTAACGTTTATTCATTTCAGCGGGCATATACGGCCAAAAATAGTTGGACTTATTTATTTATCATTCTTTTATTCGCGAAAAATAACTGATCACATTTATCTCATCTGATAATCGTTGTCATTGGACGCCATCGAGAAAGATAATTTTCTATCCTGTGCCATATATATATATATATATATATATATATATATATATATTTAGGCAACGATATTTTCAATCCATTCCTCTATAGGGATTTATTGACACTGCCAATCGCTTGCTTCTTGAACTAAGTCTTTCATTGAAGAGCTAATATTTGTTAATGTAATCTCACACGATGAACAGGTTTGGTGACATTCTGTAATTTGACCTAATCAATGACTTCTCTGTCTCTCTATTTAAGCGGTCACGTCGGAAATGTTTTGTGACATTCTTATAATTTGACCTAATCAATCACTTCTCTGTCTCTCTATACAAGCTATCACGTCAGAAATGATTTGTGACATTCTTGTAATTTGACCTAATTAATGACGTCTCTGTCTCTCTATACAAGCTGTCACGTCAGAAATGATTTGTGACATTCTTGTAATTTGACCTAATTAATGACGTCTCTGTCTCTCTATACAAGCTGTCACGTCAGAAATGATTTGTGACATTCTTGTAATTTGACCTAATTAATGACTTCTCTGTCTCTCTATACAAGCTGTCACGTCGGAAATGTTTTGCGACATTCTTGTAATTTGTCCTAATTAATGACTTCTCTGTCTCTCTATACAAGCTGTCACGTCGGAAATATTTTGCGACATTCTTGTAATTTGTCCTAATTAATGACTTCTCTGTCTCTCTATACAAGCTGTCACGTCGGAAATGTTTTGTGACATTCTTGTAATTTGTCCTAATCAATGACTTTTCTGTCTCTCTATATAAGCTGTCACGTCGGAAATGTTTTGTGACATTCTTGTAATTTGACCTAATTAATGACTTCTCTGTCTATACAAACTGTCACGTCGGAAATATTCTGTGACATTCTTGTAATTTGACCTAATTAATGACTTCTCTGTCTATACAAACTGTCACGTTGGAAATGTTTTGTGACATTCTTGTAATTTGACCTAATTAATTATTCTCTGTCTATACAAACTGTTACGTTGGAAATGTTTTGTGACATTTTATACTTGGATATAACGCTGCATTTCTTTATCCGGAATATATCAAACATTGACAGTTCTTCATGTTTGTTGTTTCGGATCTAGCTGTAATGTGGCTCTCGCTCTACGGCCCAATGCCTTGAAATAATATCTGCACGTGTTTATTTGTTGTTCTTCAGTATCAAAGAAAGTGTTCCATTTATTTGACCTTAGAGGAAGAAGCATTTTCCAATCATCGTTGAGAGCCCAGCACTAAAAAAGATTATGATTAATGTTTTGTAATGGGTGTGTACTCTGGAGTGTGTTGTGGTTGGATTCTTTTCAGGTGCTTGGTTTGAGGGAGGTGTTGCGTTGCTTAGTCAGAAATGATGCTCTGGTTATTGTGAGTTAATTCATCCTGTCATTTGGATTTGACATTCCACATGTCTGCAGAACTTCCTCCATGTATTTTCCGTGGACCATATGTGTAATGTATACGCTTGCTGTACTTATGAGTTGTTTGAATGTTTGAAAGTTGTTGCTGTGTGTTACTGTTCTGGGCATGATCCCTTCTTTTCTACTCTGTCTGTCTGTGTTCTCGTTGCTATGTGTGGAAAAATGTTCAGCGATTCAATGCATACCTATTATCTTGGTAACATACACAAGTTAAATAAAGTTGTTATTACATTCGTCAGGTAGCTTTCAATCTTGCCATTTACAAAGTTGATCAGATTCTTATTAATCAAAACATAATTACAAGAAAAAACTGTCATACTAACAGACTCCAGGAGCTACATTCAAGCCATCTTAAGCCCCATTCAAGATAAACTCTCACACGAAATAAAATATTGTTGCTGTACTCCTACTCCCCCCACCCCACACCCACCCCACCTCCCCCTACCCCTCTCTAATAAAAAAAATAAAAAAAACTATTTTAGTCCTACAGTGAATTCCGACCCACTGCGGATTGCCTGGTATCTAGAAGGCAGTTGAGCTCGCAAAAATTGGAAGTGGCGGCACTCAGACTTGCAATCCACGGAGTTATAGAGAAGCAAAGACACTCGTAAAACTATCCATAAGGACGAAATAGAGAGATCAGCACAAATAATCCAAACCAGAAAATGGCAGCGTAGACAAACATGGCAAAGATGAACATATCCAGATCTTCATACCCAGAACGAGTAATTGTAGACTCAAGTCTCACCTCCCAAAATAAAAAATGGTCTTATAAACATCGCCACGTGTGATTGCGGAGCATCCAAGTAAACACCAGAACATACCCTGGAGGACTGCCCCACTTAGTTACATTTTTTGCTTTCCACTTCTGAGGTTAAGCGCTGAAGGACGTTTAAGTACTCCGTCCTGCGCCAAGTCCGTTCCGTCGGTCAATGTGAGCTGGTGTCGTTGCACACAAAAAAACCGTTATATCATCTATTCACCGGCCTCGCTGCCGCCCACTTTCCATGTAGCCAGATCGACAAACGTTGTAAGCCATCACTGGGAGTTGATGAAGGTATAAAGCTCATGAGATAACCGAACCAATATTTTGTGCCTGTGAATGTACTCTGCACAAGACGTAGGAACCGATTATACTTCCAAGGTCCTCGTTTCGCATTTTAATATTACCAATGAACTTCCTCAAACACTCCATTCCACATGTCGAAATTATGTTCTCACGAGCCTTAGATAGAGGCCATGTTTGGCACTGGTAGCACAGAGTCAGCATAAATATACTATTTATCTGTTGTTGCTTTGTTGCCAAACTAATTCTCGGGTGTCTATGCAATTGTGATAGCTGATGTCACAGAAGATGCTTTCTGACACCTAATATCGATTTCCTTGTGGAGCCTAATAAAAGTTGTCCATCACAAGTGATGAAGACCACTCTCTTTGTTCAGCCGTGTGAACAGTCGTATCTCTTGCTGTATCCGCTGAAATGGGTGATTTGCCCGGTGATTTTGATTAAAGTGAGGAAGAAACTGCGCCTTTTGTCAACCTCACTCACAGAGCCTAAGCTACCTTTTGCCAGTGGCAAGACATTCATCGAGACGACTGGAGATAGCATAGGATGCAGAGTTTGGCTCAGGGTTACCAGCGAAGCCTTTCCGTAAACATGTAACCCGCAGGGTAGAAAGGTGGGAAGGCATCTAAGGCAGTTTGTCGTGCCTTTTCGATAACCACAAGAGGTCGTATGGACAACACTCAGCGTGTGAGTGACTCTGGCATCTCTCCTCAGCTGTATTCAGCTCATCATAGTAGCATCTAAAATTCCCACACGCTAAATTCGTGAAGGTGAACCGGCAGAACTAACCCGTGAAATACGACACAGGTATAAGCGTAGTGCCATTCAGCCGGCGTCCAGACCAGGATAAACGGATGAAAGAAATCACAAAAAAAGAACGAAATAACAAGTACAGACGGAAAACAACTCCACGTATCCGTGAACACAAGTGTAAGTCGTCGACTAATGTGAATTCCAGGCAAATCCGTGGTCTGGCGGCATCCATAATGATCCAAAACAGTAGAGAAATGTAGACTCGCAGCCAGTTATGGCGCCATCTTTGCCAGATTGTGGAGCCTACCATCTACCAAAAATATTGCCCACATACTTGAACTCATTGTCTGTTGAAGAGCAAAATAATTTACACTTATGTTGAGTGGCCCAAATGTGCTGGCTAAAGAGAGGTCGTCTGGCCAAGGGAATCATTCTCCTTCGTGAACTTCGCTGTGCGTGTATAATAACATAGTTTAAATTGATCAAAGAAAAAAAAGTAGATACAAAAGTTGACGTTGACATGGGGCAATCCTAATTTTTAACGACATCTTATTTGTCTGCCATTTTAAATTTTGCCTCCAGACAATTTTCTATTGTTATACAGCATGAAAAACATAATACTACTGTAACCTTCCAAGCACATCGCAAGAAGCGACTAAATAGAACTGTTCTTGGTGTTTGTAGCCTCAAAATGTATAAAACATTGCTATTATAATCAGTCTTTGCAAAAACTCCAATACCATTTTCCTGTAAAGTGACCATTATCATGTAGCATGTCCTTTATAAAGCGTCGCTCCCTTCACAGTCTGTCTGAAAGAAACTCTTTTTATTTCCAAAACTCCAGCCTCCGCCACAGTCATGCCCACGCTTTCCTGGATATCTTGGTACCATCGTCCTCTTGGTCTATCCTTGCCTCTTTTGTCTGACACTATACCTTCCATCACTGTTCTCTGAAGACCATTGTGTCTCTTGATGTGACCAAAGTATTTACATTTTCTGGCCATAATGGAATTGATAAACCAGTTCTCCTCTATGCTCAACTCTTGCCGAATTTTAAACATTTGTCTTTTTCTCTGTCTGTAAAGTGATCAGCCGTAGCTAAAACATATTCTTCACATTGGAGCGAAACGTTGAGTGATTGTCAAATGTTTGGAAACAATCTTACTTTAAAAGGGACCAGATGCCGTTCTGTCCATCACCGAATAAAACACAATTCTGATGCGCATGTATTGATACGTTCTGTGTACCACAGCTCAAATAAGTCATGTCATACGGCTTTTCACCATTGTTGGGGTAGTCGAGAGGTTTTTAGGCTGAGGACTACAGGCCGCTTCGTCACTGCTGTCGCCACTTTGTGTGCTGACTAAGTTTGATTATTTCACGCCCAACATAAAAACAACATATGCCATTCTGTTGAATCGAATACAAGCCCTCCGTGTCTGCTAGCAGACATCGAAACCATTCGGTCACGTGCTCCTCGCTCAGATAAGTAATTAATCTATAATTGATCTCCTCCCCTTAGTCGGTCCATTTCAACTCCATGGAAAGGGGGGGGGGGGGCTAAAGAGAAGTTCTTTTGTAGACTTGCATTCGTGTGTGCAAATAAACAAGCGAGTGGATGTTCTGTCTGCGCGATGGAGATGCGCATACGTTTAGCCTTCATCCATGCCACACGGGCCGCTGTGGCCGAGAGGTAAGGCACTCGCCTCTCAAAGCGATAAACATAAATGGTGGTCAATCAAATCCCGCAAGTTTCAAGCGATCCCTGGTCTCAAGTGAGGTGTGACCAGAGAGCCTGCATCCTGAGTTATCTTCAGTCGTCTTGCCACTGGTCCAAGGTAGCTCGAGACCAGAGACTGATCTTGATGACCAGCGAAGCCATTTCTCACTATAATCCAAATACAGCGACAGTTAAATTATCAAGACGAAACCGCCTGGTGATGTTGCCATCATTACTTGAGATGACCAGCTAACATGTCACTAGTTGGTAGAAGTTTTATTACCTTCACACTTTTGCTAGGACAGTCGCTCACATCTGGCTCTTTTCGATCGTTAAATGCCATCGGTTTTTATGTGAACAGAGTGTACATTAGACCTCTGAGTTTGTCTTTAGTCGTCGAGAGAACTAGGTGATCGATCACACCTCTCTTGAAACCTGGGGACGTTTGAAACTTGAAGGATTCGAACACTCACTATTTCATGCGTTCGTTTCTTGAGAGTTCTCTTTCAATGAAAGTTCTATCCGTGATGGAGACGACAAGTAGTCAACTACCACACTGAGATCATGTCGATAGAGACGACTACTAATGTGCTCTAATACCGCTAAAGTTGAAGACGCTCTTCTGGTGGTGTAGTTGAGAATATTAACACATATACACTATCAGCTGGAGCCGATACTGAAATATCCAAGTGTCAATGTGTCCACTAAACAGACATTGATAAGCACGCTCTACGTTGTGTTATCGTTGTCAAACTTTGTCCCTATTAGATAATTACAAACGTAAGATTGAGACCTGTGAGATGCGCTAGGTACGAAAGTCAATTAGCGACAAAATTTGCAACGGAACATTATAAAACATGGTGGTGACAACATCAATTATTTATTATATTGAAGCACAGAAAACAGAGTGGTTTGGTCATTTTATAGAAATGTAGTATGATCAACATGTAGCAACTACGTGAAGGTTGCATGGCAAGAAGGTCGATGAAGGTTTCAGGGCCAGGGCCAGGAGTTCGGTGAAGGTATCAGGACCAGGAGGTAGGTGAAGGTTTCAGGGCCAGGAGGTCGGTGAAGGTTTCAGGGCCAGGAGATCGGTGAAGGTTTCAGGGCCAGGAGGTAGGTGAAGGTTTCAGGACCAGTGGTCGGTGAAGGTTTCAGGGCCAGGAGGTCGGTGAAGGTTTAAGGACCAGGGCCAGGAGGTCGGTGAAGGTTTCAGGGCCAGGAGGTCGGTGAATGTTTCACGGCCAGGCCAGGAGGTCGGTGAAGGTTTCAGGGCCAGGAGGTCGGTGAAGGTTTCAGCGCCAGGAGGTTGGTGAAGGTTTCAGGGCCAGGGCCAGGAGGTCGGTAAAGGTTTCAGGGCCAGGAGGTCGGTGAAGGTTTCAGGGTCAGGAGGTCAGTGAAGGTTTAAGGGCCAGGGCAAGAGGTCGGTGAAGGTTTCAGGGCCAGGAGGTCGGTGAAGGTTTCAGGGCCAGGAGGTCGGTGAAGGTTTCAGGGCCGGGGTCAGGAGATCGGTGAAGGTTTCAGGGCCAGGGCCAGGAAGTCGGTGAAGGTTTTAGGGTCAGGAGGTCGGTGAAGGTTTCAGGGCCATGGCAGGAGGTCGGTGAAGGTTTCAGGGCCAGGAGGTCGATGAAGTTTTCAGGGCCAGGAGGTCAGTGAAGGCTTCAGGCCAGGAGGTCGGTGAAGGTTTCAGGACCAGGGTCAGGAGGACGGTGAATGTTTGAGGGCCAGGAGGTAGGTGAAGGTTTGAAGGCCAGGAGGTCGGTGAATGTTTGAGGGCCAGGAGGTAGGTGAAGGTTTCAGGGCCAAGGGGTCGGTGAAGGTTTCAGGGCCAGGAGGTCGGTAAAGCTTTCAGGGCCAGAAGGTCGGTGAAGGTTTCAGGGCCAAGGGGTCGGCGAAGGTTTCAGGGCCAGGGCGAGGAGGTCGGTGAAGGTTTCAGGGTCAGGGTCAGGAGGTTGGTGAAGGTTTCAGGGCCAATGGGTCGGTGAAGGTTTCAGGGCCAGGGCCAGGAGGTCGGTGAAGGTCAAGACCAGGAGGTCGGTGAAGGTTTTAGGGTCAGGAGGTCGGTGAAGGTTTCAGGACCAGGGCCAGGAGGTCGGTGAAGGTTTCAGGGCCAGGAGGTCGGTGAAGGTTTCAGGACCAGGGCCAGGAGGTCGGTGAAGGTTTCAGGACCAGGAGGTTGGTGAAGGTTTCAGGACCAGGAGGTCGGTGAAGGTTTCATGGCCAGGAGGTCGGTGGAGGTTTCATGGCCAGAAGGTCAGTGAAGGTTTCAGGGCCAGGGCCAGGAGGTCAATGAAGGTTTCAGGACCAGGTTCAGACGGTTGGTGAAGATTTCAAGGCTAGGATATCGGTGAAGGTTTTAGGAACAGGAGCAGGAGGTTCGACAGTAGATAGACCGGATCAAAGAAACACACCAAAGTTCAACTTGTCAGGTGTACAACCATCCGACAAAGCTCAAATCGAAGTCAACGTATATCTCCTTTCTGTGACGTCGGAGGGCAAGGCTGGGTCGACCTGGGTGCCGTTGCGATTGGAAAAAAAAACATTTGTACCTCAACTGGGGAATGAACCCAGGCCCACTCAGATGCGAAACTAAAAAGCTAATCACTGCGCTACGCGGCTCTCTGAACGAGTGTTGAGTAGCCACTTAAACCTGAAAGCTCTGTAAATAAATCAACATACGTGCATAAATATAAAGTGCTCAAAAATTCGTTTGCAAGAATCAGATAAAGTTGTATCATTAACAACGGTTTACAATAAACTCCTGGACTGTTTTCTGATACGGTTTACAACAAACTACTGGGCGGTTTTCTGATACGGTTTACAATAAACTACTGGACGATTTTCTGATACGGTTTACAATAAACTACTGGACGGTTTTCTGAAACGGTTTACAATAAAGAACTGGACTTTTTTCTGATACGGTTTACAATAAACTACTGGACGGTTTTATGATACGGTTTACAATTATGTACTGGACGGTTTTCTGAAATTATCGATCTGATGTCACCATTAGGAAAGAATATTACGTTAATGAGCTACAGTCACCTTCATGAATTAATGTCACCTTAATGAACTAATGTCAACTTTATGAATTAATGTCACCTTATGAATGATTTTCACCAAATTCAACACATGTTGCATTTATGAATTAATGCCACCTAAATGAATTAATGTCACCTTAATGAACTAATGCCACCTAAATGAATTAATGTCACCTTAATGAACTAATGCCACCTACATGAATTAATGTCACCTTAATGAACTAATGCCACCTACATGAATTAATGTCACCTAAATGAACTAATGTCACCTTTATAAATTAATGATATCTTAAAAATATATTCTCTAAAATACTGGAAAAAAAGACTACGCCTAATCATAGAACCGCAGCTTACCGAAGCACAGATGGGATTTAGGAAGCACAGGAGCTGTACAGATGCAATCGGAGAAAACAATAGAGTACGATAAGACACTACATATTGCTTTCGTGGTCCAAGAGAAGGCATTCGATTGAGTGAATAGATACCAACTGTGAACAACATTAGAACGTTATGGAGTAAATAATCATTTGAATAATATATGTAAGAGCCTTTATGTAAATAGCCAACGCAGGACATTCCGAACAAATTTCATATTACATCCGTGTACGTTAAGGATGTGTACTATCGCCTTTACGGTTAATCACATATATAGACGCAATATGTAAAATGGCCAACACAAGTGAAAGAAACAACTTCAGTGATCCCTTAAACTTCTCTTTGCTGATGACGAAGCAACAAATAGGAACCTCAGAAAAAGAACTGCAGGAGCATATCAACAATCTTAACGAGGGCTGTATGGATTACAGCATGAAAATCAATATAGAGAAAACTAAAGTTATGACGATTGCAAGAAAAGAAACAAAAAGAAATATATTTATACAAAATCAACAAGTAATCTCAGAAGAGGACACAACAGACACTGAAATCTAACACAGATATAATAAAGCAAGTCAAATCATTGGACAAATGTCCCCGATATTACAATGTAAGCACGTGACAAAGAATACAAAAAGAACGCTATACAACACGATATTCCAACCCACATTGTACTATCAGTGCCAAAATTGGACAAGAAAGATTTTAAAAAACCATTGTAACATGAGATGAAATGCCTACGCAGAATGCTTGGAGTAACAATAATGGATAAAACCAGAAACGAAGACATTAGGAAAGAAATAGGTACAACACCGGTGCTAGACCTCATCAAGAGACAACACGCCAAATGGTTCTGCCACGTGACATGTCAAACACCAGAAAGTATCTATCAGAAAGCAATGCTACACGGATACAATGGATACAATGGGGGAAAAGCCAAAGACCGCCCACGTAAACGATGGATAGCAGAAATAACAGAACCATTATAGCTCCCCGTATACGAAATACAAAACAGGACCCGGTGAAGAGACCTCTATATAACCTGACGCTGAAAAGGAACATACAGGAAAACCAAAATAAGAAGATATTTTAATGAACTAATATTACCTTTATGAATTAATGCATAACTTAAAATGAATATCCCCATTTTGAATTAATGTCTGCTATACGAATGGGTCCATTCCCCAGTTGGGGCGGTAGTGTTTTTTTCAGACCACAATGGCTCACGGGTCGACGCAACCTTAAATGGGTACCGGTTCAGTTCGGAGAAGTAATGGCGGTGAGGGAGAGGAGATGGCTACCACCCTCATATAGCCGAGTCTTTGAAATGTGAGATCGCTAACATCTCACACCCCTACGGCAGTAATGCTATGGGTTACTTTACTTTACTTTACTTTATACGAATTAATGTTACCTTTAGTACTAATGTCATCTTTTTGAATGTTTGTCACCTTTAACATTTGATGCCACACGTATGGATGATTGTCACCTTTAACATTTGATGTTACACGTATGGTATGAATGCTTGTCAGCTTTAACATTTGGTGTCACACGTATGAATGATTGTCACCTTTAACATTTGATGTCACACGTATGAATGATTGTCACCTTCAGCATTTGATGTAACACGTATGAATGATTGTCACCTTTAACATTTGATGTAACACGTATGAATGATTGTCAGCTTTCGGAAATACTGTCACCTTTATGAATTAATGTAACTTTTATGAATGGATGTCGCCTCTATGAAATAATGTTTCCTTAATGAATGAATGTATACTTTAAGAATTATGTCTTCTATAAGAATGAATGATTGCTTCAGTAATGATTGTTTCCTTTACAAATTAATGTTGCTTTTATGAATGGATATCGCCTCGATGAAATAATGTTTCCTTAAAGAAATAATGTATCCTTTAAGAATAATGTCTTATATGAATGAATCCTTCAGTAATTATTGTCACCTTTACAAATTAATGTTGCTTTTACCAACCACAGACAAAAAAAACAAGCGCAATGGACATTTGACAATCAGCTGGAAGATTTAGCTTTGACAGATAATATATAAATGCTCGAACATTAGCAGCAGGCCGTACAAGAAAGGATAGACTAACACAAGAGCCAACAACAGTTGGATTGTAGATTAATGTGAACAAAACATAGGAAACGAGAATAAATATCAAGCAAAGAGACACCGTAATACCTAATGGTCAGATAATTGAAGAAAATCACAATTTTACAATTGGTTTTTGGGAAATTTGAAAATGACAAAGGAACAAATATTTTAGCGTCAGAGTTATCAAGACCGGATTTGCTTTTAACTATCTTCGCCCAATATGGAACACCCTAGCGTCTTTTAGCTTGCCGTCTTTATACTGGTTTAGAAGACTCTACATAGTCTTTATTCAACTAGTTTAATTGGAATTACCTTGCTGTAAAAGCTATGCGCATTCAACTATTCTTAAATGCATTAATTGTCCCTGCTTCTACTACTTCCTGTGGCAATGCATTTCAAGCATTCACTACTCTCTGGCTACAAAAATATTTCCTAATGTCTAATCTTGACTTTTCTTTAGTTAATTTGCAGTTATGCCCTCTTGTTTTTATAGGTGGTTGCATTTCGAAAAAAAAACAAACTTATCCGTTCCTTTGATTATCTTGTAAACCTGTATTGTCCCTTCGAATTCTTTCATTTTCTAGACACTATAAGTCGGTTTTTCTGAGTTTCCTCATAGCTACATTTATGGAATCCCACTATCAACTTTGTGGCTCTTTTTTGTATTCTTTCCAGCATGTTTATATCCTCTCTACACCTGTTAACAGTACTCTAATCTAGGTCTAACTAATGCTTTATACAGTTTGACTATCATTTCCTTGCTGCTATGTTTATTTTATGAATAATAAGTTTTGGTTAAGACTAAAGATTAGGCTGGTGTCTAACACGAATGTAAAGTCGGTCCTGCCATATACTCTCTAAACTATTGGCTTGGCTTGCCTTCGTTCGTTCGTTCTCAATCTCCCGCTACCTAACCTTGAAAGGGCTTAAGTAGCAGAATGTAGTCCAGAGAACGGAATGCGTTGTGTCGTAGTTTACAGCTTGACTGTGATATTTGCACATTTCGGTCAAGCACATCCGACTTCAGCAAGCATTTTTTTAGTATCGGGTTAGCCTTCCCTCTTCGATCCCTTCTCCTTAGCCAGTCTGTCCTGCTGCAGCCTGTTATCCAGGATCACCACGTGGAGGTGTAGAATGGTCTTGACAGCTCTTGTTCGCTGGCCCTAACGCTAGCGGTCAGCTATGGGTAGCTGACCACTGCAGCTCATGAGCTGCTCATCATCTTGATCCCTGCTCTAATCTATTGTATATGACTAAGCGTGTCACGTCTAGATTGCTGATATTCGTTAACAAATGTCTCGTTTGTTTCGTGTTGCGTGAAAAAAGGTAATCACAAACGCAGATCTCTAGCAAGAGTACAACAGCAACAAACACAGCTGGACATTGGTTTCAGTGGAAATGGAAAGAGAGGCAGAGGCCTACCGATAAGACGATGGCCTTGGAGCAGGCCGGAAAAATGGCGAAAGTTAGTTTCCTACAGACAGGCTGTCATGAGAGGGACGTTCTGCAAAGGGCATGCTACATGATGATGGGAATGGAAAGGACACACTCTCAGAATAAACAGACAAACGGTGGATGAGAATGTTTGAGAAGTTATGTAATCTTTTCTGTGTCGTTGTACTAATCGTCATGATGGGCATACACACCATCATCTAACCCTTTCCCAGTAGACATGTGATGTACTACTGTTGTCAGTTTTTCTAGCTTTCCATAGTTTTCTGGTAGATACCTTTAGGTCTCTTCTCACTGTGTATCTGGTAAATACCTTTAAGTCTATTTTCACTGTTTTTCTGGTAAATACCTTTAGTTCTTTTCTTACTGTTATTCTGATAAATACATTTATTTATCTTCTTACT
The DNA here is from genome assembly GCA_036924085.1 of Ariolimax columbianus. NCBI lineage: Eukaryota > Metazoa > Mollusca > Gastropoda > Stylommatophora > Arionidae > Ariolimax > Ariolimax columbianus. The sequence goes on along the minus strand of JAVGWX010000004.1, from coordinate 86,670,981 downwards.
GTTATTCTGGTAAATACCTTTATTTCTCTTCTTACTGTTATTCTGGTAAATACCTTTATTTCTCTTCTTACTGTTATTCTGGTAAATACATTTAGGTCTCTTATCACTGTTATTCTGTTAAAATACCTTTAGGTCTCTTCACCCAGTTTTTCCGTTAAATACCTTTAGGTCTCTTCTCATTGTTTTTCTGCTAAATACCTGTACTTCTCTTCTTACTGTTTTTCTCTTAAATACCTTTAGATCTTTTTTCACATATTTTATGGTAAATACTTTCAGGTCTCTTCTCAACATTTTCACTGTGTCTTTTTACACTCAACGCCATCACCTACGCACTTTTATTTTACTCTGGGAGTGTACATGACTTTGTATATTTTAGCAAAAAAGTGTGCAGACAAAAATATTGTGCCTTTTCATAATTTATGGGACGACACTTTTTACAATTTTCGTACAGTCCATGATTAGGTAAATATTTTATTGCTTTTATAATTGTTGACTGGACCGCGGCTAACAGCAGCTTGCGCTTTTCAGTTTTCAACTGCTAAATTTGTTTCTTACGTGCACAGCGTTTAAAAAGAATTTCCGATTTTCCCGTTCATCTCCGAATCTTATCTCCATTGAGATCAAACCGGTGGTTCAAAATTTCGAGATTCGAACATCCCCAAGTTTTAAGGATTCATTCGTTTTTTTTGGAGAGAGACTAGTGTGTTAACTTTCGGCTATAGCAAACCCCATGTCTCTTCTCTCACTGAACATATCTTTACATGTGAATTAAACAATTTATTTGTTGTACTGAGAAAATCTGAATTTGAAATAGGTTATTGGAAAACTTTGTACAATTCGTTATTTCTAAAAGATTATGCGTCTCTTTCTACTTCCTCCTACTGGTCTCCTTCTTTTTCTTCGTCTTCTTCTTTTTTCGCTTTATTCTTGTTATTTTTTGTCTTCTTATATTTTTTCTTTTTCCTCGTCTCCTTCTTATTGTTCTTGTTTTTTTTTCTTCTTCTTCGTTTTGAAAAGGATCATTTGTTACTTTGTGTTATAGATTACTTTGAAGCTGAAGTATCTGTGTCATTTGACCCCATACATCCTGTAATAGCCAGACACATTTTTGGAATCTGGTTTGTGTTTCCTCTGCGATCCCTATTCTCTCAGTCCGACTGCACGAATGCAGTCTTTTTCCTCGGACGTCACTTGGATTAAGGTCTTTATAATTGATTAAGGTCTTTATAATTGATTAAAGTCTTTATAATTGATTGAAGTCTTTTTAATTGATTAAAGTCTTTGATAGCTCTGGTTCACTGACCTTAATGCAATCAGGCAGCTGTGATATATTTAATGCTATCAGCTCGTTCCACGCGTCTTCTAACCGTCCTCAGCGCGCGAGTGAACTTTGTATCTCGCGTCTGTCACGACAAAGGAGGAAATTGTTGTTCCAGTCCCGACACGATTCAGTTTACTCGTGTATAAATGAACACTTGACTTACATGTATACAGTTCACGTCAGGTTGAAACAAACTCCTCACATTATCTTTGAAAAAGCTGAGGCATTGGAATTTCTGACACTTTATGTTCGATCTCAGAAACCGCCGTGCGACCTCATTAACCTTTCTATCGATTTTACTGAAAAATTACTGTGCATTCATTTTATCATTGACAATTTGTGCATTCAATTTATTGATAATGTAAATCTTTGCTAATAAAATGTGTCGCTAGTAGTTTATTCCATATTGACAGGAAATATTTCACTGAAATCTTCAATCATTAGATTGAACTTTACTGTAAAAAGTTCAGACGTCAGCGCCAAAGTTTTGCGCCAACTATTTCTCTCACAGATAATCACTTCCGGTTCATAATCTCATTATCATGATTGATGCATCTTGTATAACCGGATCTGACAATTAAAGGAAATCCATTTTGACACTGGCACCCGAATCCTCCGCCAAGTAACGATTAGATTTTACACACAGCAAATTATGTTGCATTTAAATGTAGAAATCCCCAGAGCTATTTTTAGTAAGATTTAACGAAATTGTACTTGCTGCTAACTTCTACAATTTCTTGGTAATCTTTCTCATTTGGTTTCTGTGAATTCGTTTTCCGCGTTCATCTCGAAAATAGCCAGACGCATACAGAGAAAAAGAGTCGCATACGATTATACTGGGCACAGAACAAAGTAATCTTGTTGAAGTGCTCCTGAAATGAACATGCTGTAAGGAGTATTTTGTCTTCGACAAAAGCAAAATGAAAAGTGAGAAAAAATAGACAGATTCATTTCTTATTTTGTTGTTGTTGTTATTGTTGTTGTTGTTGTTGTTGTTCTTCTTCTTCTTCTTCTTCTTCTTTTTCTTCCTCTTCTTCTTCTTCTTCTTCTTCTTCTTCTTCTTCTCATTTTTCTTCCTTTTCAATTGTTTTTTGTTATTTTTCTTTTTCTTTTTCTTCTAATTCGTTTAATTTTTGTTTTTGTTGTTTTTCTGATTCTTGTTCTAATTATTGTTCTTATTATTCTTCTTCTTCTTCCTCTTATTCGTCCTCTTCTATTTCGTCTTCGTCTTCTTCTTCTTCCTCTTCTACTTCTTCTTCTTCTTGATTTATTCATCTTCTTCTTTTTCTTCTTCTTCGTTTTCTGCTGTTATTGTTGTACCTTTTCTTTTTTCTTCTCATTCTTTTTCTATTTTGTTCTTCTTGTTCTTTTTGATTTTCTTGCTCTTGTTCTTCTGTTCGTGTAATTCCGTTTGTTCTTCTTGTTTTTTTCTGTTCGTGTAATTCCGTTTGCTCTTATTGTTCATGTTAGTCTTCTTGTACTTCTTCGTCTTTGTGTTCTTCATTTTCTTTCAACTTATTTTCGTTTTACTTTGTCTTCTTTCTTTTCTTCTTCTTCTGCTACACATTCTCCTCTTAATCTTCCTGCTTCGTATTTTCTTTCTTTTTGCTAATCTTCCGTCTCAGTCACGTCTTTTTCTTCTTTTTTCTATTCTTATGTTTCCTCTATTTCCTCTTATTCTTCCTTATATCCTCCCATTGTCTTCTTTTTCCTCTTCCTCTTTACCTTTCTAATATATTTTTTCTTTTTCTGATCTGCTTCTGCTTATTCTTCTTCTTCTTCTTTTTCTTCTTCTTCTTCTCTATTCAATCCGATTTCTTCTCCATCCTTCAATATTGTGTATTGAATATAGCTTATAGAACGTTATCTCAAACCCAAATGACTAGCCCGAAATGGATGTGAATGACAGGATGCCCTTGTCTATAGAAGTAATGTCCAAACTCACTAGAAATAATACAGGAAGAATCTACACTAATCAACTTAGGTATTAACCAAATTTACAAGACAATTTAAAGCAAAAAGCGACACTCGACAAGAGTATTAGAATACATGGATTGACTAATGAAAGGTCATATAGATTATAGAACAGAGAAGGGGGACGGCGAGGTCTACTGGTTAAGTGACACGGCTCACAAACCGAACGTGCTGGGTTCGATCCCCACCACAGCACCGACCGTTACCCTGGGGAAGCAAACTCTTAGCATATGCAGGAGGAAGCAGATCCTTACATAAAATGCATGCTGAAGTCGGATGCACTGGGCCGACAGGAGCAACATAAAAACCACTGTGCAACGCACACCGCCTTGGGGAATAGAAAAAAATGAGGTGAACGCAAAAAACAAAACAATAATACATCAAAGAATGTTGATTCACCCCACTGGGTGTAAGTCCACAAGCGAATGGATGAGATAATGATTATTGTAATAGCAAAACATTCAGAAGTTATGAAGACACTAGCCTTAGTGACCGGCTTTGCGCGAGATTCAGATGTTTTCTACCGGCGTCGTCAATTATTGACACATTCAGCATATAAGTGGAAACCCCAGAATGCACGACAAGGAAGCATCGCTACAACACTTTAACCCAAGTTTCTCCTTGAGATGACATTATCACAACACATTGTCCTATTTTAACGCCACAAACTCGGAAATGCACATAGACGCAACGAGTAGAACATGGTGCGCTCACTTGAAAATTACCAGAAGACATGAGCTGCGCAGTGTTCACGTTTCTTTAGCTCACCGTCATTATTAAACCTTTATCACTCTACGGTCGGTACATTCTTGACCAACTCAGCCTACAAAAACGGAATTCGAAAAAACGTTTTTTTTTTTTGAATGGAGACACTCCCGACAACCATTTTTTGTATGCTGAATACGTCACCATATACACACGATATTTTGCCGGTTAAAGTATCGTATGTTAGATTACAATTGGCTTTTGAACAATTTTAAGTTGTATACGCCGTTTGGAGAAAGCCGACTTTTTGCGAAAGGTGGAGTAGGTTGTTGAGAAAGATGTTTATCGAGTACATCTGTTATAATGTTTGTTTAGATGAAAGAACTACGTTTAAATTGGAAACTAACAGTTGTGTCGATATTGTAAACACAGTTGTTGTGGTTTCCACGATTTTCTATCGGAGTGAATAGTGGTCGAGTCAAAGTTTTTTCCGAGATTTTCATAAATTTTCATCTTCATCTTTATGTATCTCAGAAACTAACAAGCACAAAGCAAAAACAATAACACCCGCAAGTTCTTTATTTAATTGTGTCTCTACACACAAGAAAATCATATTTATTGACAAACAAACAGAAAAGTTACAAATTTTGAAAGTCGATTACCCCAGCGAGAAATTAAGTTAATTAATTAGGTTAAATTTTCGTCATAAAAAATGTTTAGTGCGTCCACTGAAAAATTCCCAGAAGAAATGAGCTGCGCGGTGTTCACGTTTCTTTAGTTCAACGTCATTGTTAAATAACTCGCAAATAGCTGAAAATAGACATTTTGATCTGAGAATTCCAGACATAACGATCTGTGAAAATTGTATGATCCTAGAACCTATCGTCACCAAGTTTTTAACAAGACGGACAAACAAATGTATATATTATAATTCTTATAATATAGATTAAAAGACAAATGACAATAAAAGTGAAAAACATATTTAGAATTAGACCACCATAGGGAATACATACAGTAGGAATTATATATATATATATATATATATATATATATATTTGTATTTATATATATTTTTTTACTTACACATATATCAATAGACAGATAAAAAAACCCAGATAGATAGACAGATAAAAAATTAGATACAAAGATAAAGAACAGACAAATAGATAGATAGATAGATAGATAGATAGATAGATATATAGATAGATAGATAGATAGATAGATAGATAGATAGATAGATAGATAGATAGATAGATAGATAGATAGATAGATAGATAGATAGATAGATAGATATATATAAAGAAGCTATCCTTACTTATAGCTTTGCATTATCTTCTCTAGGCGTGTGTTTAACATAATCAGATTATGCCAACACGAACTGCTCTCACGGAAAACAAATTGCAAATGTTTCGCTCTAGGTTGTGGCACATTACGCACAAAGGATTAATTATCAGTTCGGTATTTATTAATGAACGCCATTTGCAGATTTAAAAATAAAGTAGTTTAGTATGGACAAAAACCGCAAAACCAAATATTTTGTGCACTTCAAAAGATGATCAATAAAGAACAACCAAGGCGCGCTAACAAGCTATTTTGAAACGAACACAAGCTTCCTAAAAAAAAGGAGGATTCTCAGAGGGGGACATTTTAATCAATTAAGAAATCACAAAACTGTTAAACATTAATTTGAACAATTTAATGTATTGATGTGTGCATGGAATATAGTTTTGAAAAATAGACTATTTGATGAATCGATATGTGCATATAGAAATACGTTTGGAAAGTAGACTTATTTGTTGCATTGATATATGCATATATAAAGTTTGTTAAGTAGACTATTTGGTACATTGAAGCATGCATATAAAAATACATTTGGAAAGTAGACTATTTCATACAATGATGATGATCTGGTACTTTTGTCACTTAGTCAAAGCCAAATGCAAGAGATCTTGACAGGGTAAATGAAGAATCAGTCAAATCGGGACCTACTATCATTATGAAGAAAACAAAACTCTTTAAACACAACACTCTCAGCAGCGAATCAATCATGCTGCTGTGAGAGCATCGGGAGGAGGTGGGTGTCTTCCCCTGCTTGGGCAGCGTGAGGGCACTTCGAGGGGTGTGGATGTAAGGACAAGAATTGAAAACACACGAGGTGCATTCCTGACACCGGCCAACACATGGAGATCATGGAATTTTCAGCGAAACTGCTAAGTCAGTGTTGCTTTGAGGACCTGAGACACGGAGAACAACCAAGGCCATACAACAAAGACGCCAATCATTCGTTAACATATGCATAAGAGGGATGTTAGTCGTGAGGTGGCAGGGCATGGTGGACAGTGAGGATATGAGGGAATGGAGACAACATTTGCTACTGGAGCAGCAAATTAAGTGGATAGGGAGGGACTGGATATGACATTCGCTGCAGAGGGCACCTTCCTACGTGGTCAGACAGGCTCTTACACGGAATCCTCGAGGAAAGAGAGAAAGAGGTAGACCAAAAAACACATGAAGAGGAGAATGTAGGAGGTAACTAAGATTAAATGCGTATATTTGGAGAGAGAGAGAGAGAGAGAGAGAGAGAGAGAGAGAGAAACATATATAACAGTTTAGGGCAGGGGCGATGTGGGCAGCGACTCTGAGAACAAAGGTACCTGAATGTGTGCCAAGGTCACTCTCCGTCTCGACAATACGCAAAGGTCACACGCCGTGTCGATACTAAGTCAACAAAGGAAAACGGGTGTGGGGGAAATAATGTGTCTAGTACAGGTAAAGGCTAGGCACTGACCACTCTGGCGTTCCGATTTGGTTAGTGTGGGATGAGTGACAGAGCCCGGTGGAGCTTGCTGCGACATTTTGAGTGACAGGAATTAGGAGTGATTCGTGCCAATAACAACTAAATGGAGGCAGATCCTAACTAGAGGATGGCTGGGTCAAAACATCCCCCAGAGGTATACTGGACAGCTCTGATACTGCTTGAGTCTATATAATAATACACAAAGTTTAACTCAAGGAGACTGGCCAAGGAGAGAGAAACATAATTTAGCTAGGAGTCTGTGTAGCTCGCCGACCTAATAGAAGAGCGATTGATAGGCTGTTTTACGAATGTGAGTGATAGAACAGGGTTGCCGAACCAGCATACGCGTTTGAGTCTTGGCCAGTCGCTCTATAAGGTGTGTGTTGGGCGTCCTGTGTCTAATAGAGATCTGATTGTGTGTTCTACATGTAGGACACCTTATGAACGATGTATGTTCTAGAGTGTGTATACGCCGATCGATTGAGTGTGGGATCATATGTGAGTATACATTGAATAGATTGAATGTATATTTCCAGATCACCCGCCTGAGGGGATCTGAGGTGAGCGAATACGCAGAATACGATAGTGAAGACGAGTTTTTGAGAGTGCGTTGAGGGTGCAGATATAGGGTAGGAGAGTGTGCGGCTAGAACTGGGTTGGATTAGTTGGGAGCAACATCAATAGCTTATGCTTATAAACTCTGCATATCTATTTAGTTAAGATTGAATTTTTTGAATTGTTTGTACATTCGCTGCACTCACTTTAATAGTTGTTGTATGAGTATGGTATAATAATTATGCCACCTGCTGCGTGCTATGTTATTTGCTGTGTGTGGTCGTGAATGATGTGGATGAGTGTGGTAACATTCTAGATAGAATAACCCCAGTGGAAACCTGGACTCGACTACAGAGAGAGAGAGAGACAGAGAGAAAGAGAGAGACAGAGAGAGACAGGCAGAGACAGACAGAGACAGATAGAGTGAGAGACAGAGAGAGAGACAGAGAGACAGACAGAGATAGATAGATAAAGAGACAGAGATAGCTACCCATGACCGTGTTTGCAAAGGGGGGGGGGTGTTGTTAATGACCCTATGCACTGACAAGAACGACTAGCTTGATCGATTGCTTGATTGACTGACTTATGAAAACAACATCAATAAATGTAACGGAGAACATCACAAGAATCGAGAGCATGGAGACGAGCAGAAAATAAAAAACAACACAACTCAAGCAGAAAGAGAACTTAAAACGAATATCAGATCATAATATAAGCCATGATAAATCGCTTGGGAAGAGGGAGATTAAAAAGAAACCACTTCATATAAAAAAAAGATATTGCATGAGTAGACACAATCATGCGGTTGATAGAGATCTAAAACAAACCTCCCAAATTCCACCTTTGAAAAAAAAATCAAAATCCCATGAGATAGTATAAACCATAGAGGGAATTGGGAAGAAGGGAATTCAGATAGATTTTAAAAGAAAATTTATCATAGAAGTATATCTTAAGAGAGTATACCAGCCAGAAACGTAGATATACGTATATAAAAATGGCTCGGCTAACAAAGCCACCTTCAATGGAAATGAAGAGGACTATTACAAACTAAGCAACGAAGGAAATAAACTCTAGTACTAGCAACGGAAACATATTTCAAAACTTCGGTGCGGAAACAAAGACGCCAAAGGCCTTTGCCAAGCTTGTAATCCAAGACGAAGATATGCACAAAGAAAACATAGTATTCCTGACTGATCAATCGTCAGTTTTAGCAGCGCTAAAACACACAGATAACGAGCAAAGTATGTACTCTAACATACAGTTTTCAGCAGATCATCTAAGGTTGGTCATCAAGTGGTTACCCTCTCACTACAATATCGAAAGCAATGAAGATGCAGATAAACTAACAAAGCGAGGAGATGATTCGGTATCAACAGATGTAAGCATGCTGTATAAAAGGTCAAGATATAGTTATACACAATTTAAAGAGAAAATGCGCTGATCAAAACTCCGACTTCTGAAAAGAAGACAAATACTATGAATTAGTTAGAGAAAACAAATTCTCCATCTTCACACTGAGTACTGGGTATAGCAAACTGACGGATTTCTTTACAACAATATACAGATTGGGACATTAACGTGTCGATGTGGGGAGCATACCATGATAGTGGACGAACACATCCTACATAGCGTGATACAAGGATGCACGACGAAAAAGCTGGCAGCTCGCTAAGGAAATGCCTCTTTAGAAGCAATTCGCTTGGAATCTGAGCAAGGTAGCAAGTCCATTTCTATTGGGCTTTATGGAAAATTGCATGAATTCAAGGCATGTTGGCTCTGGATGTGATTTAATCATTTGTGATATCGTCTTATCAGCTAATATGCAGTACGCGTCTCAGACAAGTCATGTGGAAGTGATTTAACTGTCTGACGTCTAAAGCATTGACAGTCCAAACATGTACAGAGAAGGTTGGGGACAATAGTCGCGCGGTAGATCTTCAGTTATGTCGATATGTTAATTTCATGTACACATATATATCCACATATATATATATATATATATATATATATATATATATATATATATATATATATATATATATATATATATGCGATATATTAATTTCATGTACACATATATATTCACACACATATATATATATATATATATATATATATATATATATATATATATATATATGCGATATATATTTGCAAATTCAGCTTTGATGTGTTATAAATAATTCTCCAATATGTCTATAAATACGTCTCGGGTTAAATATATATATATATATATATAGACAAATATATGAGGGGCTAATAACTCAACGGCTGGTGAAATATAGTGGAATTGACCTGGAATGTCTACAGCGCATTTTTGCCTGCCCAAAAAGAAGAGGTCACAAAGAAGATCACACCTCCCCACGACGTCTACCGAAACAAGTGGACGGAAGATATATATATACACGAGTAGCGAACAAATTAAACCGGAACTTTCACTTTCGAAGACATTTTTTTTTAGGTCTAGTAGTCAAAATGTCATTTATTTTTCGATATAATCTTCTGCAACGTTTTTGCACATATCCTAGCGTTTAAGTAATGCTTAAAAAACGCCAGCGTAGAAAGATTTGTCCGTATGTCTGAATCAATCCAGGACAGCCTGTTTCACTTCGTCCTCAGTACTGAAATGCTGACCTCCCAGAAATTCTTTCAGCTGTCCAAACAGGTGGAAATCGCTTGGAGCGAGGTCTGTACTGTAAGTAGATGTGGCAATACCTCCCAGCCGAGTTGATACTAATGGCACATAGTGCAGTGAGCCGTATGAGGTCGAGTGTTATCTTGCAGGAGCAGGACGTCCTTTGTGATCAAACCAGACCGTTTTTTTTCCTCAGACGGTTAAGCCTGTCACTCAGAATGACTATATACTGTTACTGTTGATAGTGGCACCACGGGGTAGAAAACCAACATGAATGATGCCAAGTTTATCCCAGAAAACACTCACCATCACTTTACTTTCAGGCGGAATTGTCCCACATTTTTTGAGTGGTGGTGATTGCTTATGCTTCCACTGATTGGATGCTCGTTTCGATTCTGGAGTGTAATTGATGCGCCCAGGTTTCGTCACATGTAATTAAGTGATCCAAAAATACATGCTCTTCCACGTCAAAACGTTCCTTCAATTCAGTGCAGGTTTAAACTCTTCTCTGTCTGTCAAAAGCGGAAAGCTGTCTGACAATGCAAACGTTCATGAATAATAGTGTTCACAGTACCAAGAGAAAGACTTTACTTTTGTGCAATTTCGTGACAGGTTATTCGTCGATTTTCCAGGAAAAGCGTTCCATAATCTGGTTAATCACAGGAATGACTGTGGTAGTTTGAGAGCTAGTACGCAGGGATCATCACTCACGGATGTACAACCTTCTCTAAAACGCTTACATTATTCACATGCCTTACTGCGGCTAAATGTCTCATCACCGTATTGAGTTGCAGTCAGCAGTATATGTCCACATGTTTCACGACCTCTTTCACAATAAACTTCATCACAACACGCTGTCCGATGCAAACGCTAAGAGTGCGCCATTTTTGCTTATCTGTAACGTGACTGGCCCATGGGCAAGTGGGCCACCTAGCAGTAATAGGACGCAAGTGCCCGTAACTAATGATAGTAGTTCCAGCACGCCTCAACCCATTCCGTAGAACTGGAACAAAAAGTCCCGTAATAGTAAAGTAGTTGAGAGGTTAAGGCACTCGCCTCTCACAGTCATAAACTGAAATCCCGCAAGTTTCAAGCGACCCCTGGTCTCACGGGAGGTAAGACCAGACTGCCTGTATCCCGAGTTACCTCCAGTCGTCTCGACCAATACTCTTGCCACTGATCCAAGGTAACTCGGGAAAAAAGAGTGAGATTAAGGACCAGTTCAGTTTCTTCCTTTCTATAATCTAAATACAGCGCACATCAGAATATTAAGACAAAACCGTCTGAGGTTGTGACCGTCATGACTTGCGATGGGCAATAAGTTATATGTATGTATGTATGAATATATATATATATATCTATATATATTCGGATTCCGTGGCGAAGTGGTTAAGCCGTCGTCCTCGTGAACATGTGTTGTAGGTTCGAATCCGGACTCCACTGTCTTTTTCACGGGTGTTTGATGTGGGAGTCCCCTGCATCTCGTCCTTGACTTGCCACTGGGGTCGGGTGGCTCGAGGCGAGAGAGTAAGGAAAAAAGTAACGCAGTTAATCTTTCCTAAAAATACCGCTAGAAAATAAATTATGCCATCATCGTCTACGATGGACGGTGGCCTTTACTTTACCTATATACATATGCATAAATATGTACGTACCTATATATATATATATATATATATATATATATATATATATATATATATATTATAATCAGGGAGGGCAGCCTAGCGACAGAACGGGACGTACGCAGCGGTTTTGAATCCCATCATTCACATTTTGGCAGACACGAGTTTTTTCTCATTGCGATCCATTCTCAGTGTAAGGAAAGCAATGGCAACCTACCGTATGCAAACCTGCTAAGAAACTTATAACAGCCAAACAGGTTGGCGATTACACGAAGCGACGTTCTTCTAAGGACATGGTACTTACATTACATATATATTCTAGAATGTATATCAATTTAATCCAATTGTGATCACTTCAACACGCGAGCCTGTATGACTTGAGAAGGGGAAGGCAAAGGATGCATCAATCTACCGTAATCATTTCACCAGCTTAAAAGCAGGGAAAGCATTCAGAAGCTTTCAGATATAATCCTGTTAAACACATCGATTTTTGTCAAACCTTTCTGTTGAAATGGGACCAGACATAAGAAAATCAGACTTGTATTTGCTTGATTATGAATAGGAGTAACATCTTGAATATGTTGAATTGGGTTTTCACAACATCGATTTGGAGACCTATTTGGGAACATCTAAATTTAAATGGCTCTGATGTCGTGGTTTGATTTGAGATATTTCAGTAGATCAGATTAAACCCTTTCATTTGTCTGTAGAGCATAGGTCTTTAAAAAATACTGGACATTTTCTCAATTTAGACTGCTGTGTCTTCAGGAAAACGAGTTATCGAAGAACACAACGACGAAAAGGATGTAGAAGTGCAATCGATTAAACATAGGAACAAATTCTAGGAAAACCAAGAACTATTGTTTGATGTATTCTCTATTGGTGATGAGCGTTTCGTGGAGTGGATAGCATGCTAGTGTCTAGACCAATATGATGTAGGTTCAAAGTCGCGGTGAGGTAATATTCAATGTAAACATGAAAACCCAACCTATAATCACCGGGGCGACTGAAGGTTCGGGAAGCCTTTATCGCCATCCTCCTAAATGTCCCGTTTGATCTCAGCAATATAAATAAAGGCTGCGATGATGGAATGATGGTTTTGTTCATTTTGTTTGTTTGTTGTTACTCCGCATTTTGAATTGTTCATAGAAATGAGAAATGTATCATGAATCTCTAAAATACTTGAAAAAAAACACTTCGCTCAATCAAGAATACGCAAATTAGCCAAGCACATACGGGATTTAGGAAACAAAGGAGCTGGGCAGATGCAATTTTTACACTCAAATAAAACTAGCTAAGAAAACAATCGAGTGCGATCAGACAGTACAGGTTGCTTTCGTAGACCAAGAGAAGGCATTCGATGGAGTGAATAGATCCAAACTGTGGACAACATTAGAACTTATGCATCAAGTGGATCATGTAGAACGAACTATCATTTAAATGCATCAAGTGTCACATTTGTCATAGAATAATCTTATCATTTATATGCATCAAATGTCAAATGTAGAACAATCTATAATTTATATGCATCGAGTAGCGCACGTGATAAAATATTCTATCATATATATGCATCAAATGTCACATGTGTACTAGAGATTTAACACAAGTGTTGAAAATGGTGGGGGAAATCCTTTCGGGGAAAGAATATGTAGAGTTAGCATTTCGTCAGTAAAATTCTTTAATTGTCATAGAAAAAAAGTGGTTGGGGTGTAGGACATCAAATTGCAATATTGTTAGGTTTTTTTTAGCTACGCGCCATTTGATGACAAGCTGTCACATTAAGATTTGCAGGGATGACAAGTTAGCCAGGGTAGTTAATAGTGACTCCAGAAAGGAGGAACTTGAAAGATTGGCAAGCGTTGCAGGCCTAGTAGCAACACAAGCTACTGACCTGTCAGCGGGAAGGCGACAGAAGAATGTCGTAACAGACGGCATGTTGGATAAGATGGAGCATATGGGCCAATAACGTATGAAGCAGGAGCAGAATAACCAGTGCTGGTTCCTCTGGTACTTGCACTTTTGCTTAATTCAATGAATAGTGCATAGTGACTCTTCTCCAGCGACACGGGAGATAAAACTGATCACATCGAGTAAGAAAGTTGTGTACGTTTTCCTTGACGTGTCAGTTGTGGGTTTCACGGACATCAGTTCTTGATGATCCGATGAAAATGACAGCAAACTATGGTGTAAGAGGGACACCTTAAGAGTGGTCTCGTAGACTGTCTAGAAAACAGCTCATGTTTGATTGCACGAAAAAGATGAAAATGGAACACCTAAAAGCAGTTTTGTAGACTCCGCGAGACAACGCAGTCTGCACCAAATTAGTTAGAGGGGACGGTCAGAGTCCCTGACAGCTGTCTGCACCAAATTAGTCAGAGGTGACGGCCAGTGTTTCTGACAACAGTCTCAAACTCTTTGTGTACCAAATTAGTAAGAGAGGACGGCCAGAGTCTCTGACAACAGTCTCGAACTCTTTGTGTACCAATTTAGTCAGAGGGAACGGCCAGAGTCCCTGACAGCTGTCTGGAACACTGTCTGCACCAAATTAGTCAGAGGGTACGGCCAGAGCCCCTGACAACAGTCTCGAACGCTTTGTGTACCAAATTAGTCAGGAAGCTCGATCAGAACCCCCGTTTTGAGGAAAAGTATGTGACTGGCTCCAGGAATTACTAAGAACACTGTAAGACCACAAGGTAGTTAGATAACCAATAAAAAACTGTATGCCTATTGTTAGTTAGTAATAGAAGAAGTTACTGATAGACACAAGAACCCGGTGTTAGTTGCAGAAGTTCTATCCAGCTCATACTGAAATACTTCTGCTTAGAAATATTAGTTAAAGATTTGTTTTTGATGTTGTATAATATTAAATATGTAATAAATGCATATCTTCTGTTTTTATATATTGAAATCAGTTTGGGGACGGCTTGGCCTAGTGGTTAAGTGGCCAGTCTCACAACCCGAAGGTTCGATCCCCATCACAGCACCGGCCGTTACCCCGAGAAGCAAACCCTTACAAAATGCAGGAGAAAGCAAACACTTACATAAAATGCATGCTGAAGTCGGATGCACTGGAACTACAGGCGCAAAATATAAAAACCACAGTGCAACGCACACCGCCTTGGAGATTAGAGAAATAAGGCGAACGCAAAATGAAAAAAAAAAAAAATAAAAAAATAAATAAATAAATCAGTTTTAGCGTTGATTCGTGTGAAAAGGTTAACTGAGTTGTAAAAGAGATAAATACCACTGCACTTTACCTCAGATTAAATTGAGTGATGTCTAGGTATCAAGTACTAGGTAAGATAGAGAGAGCCACTGTTATAGTAGAACGATCTGTCATTTAAATGTATCAAGAGTCACACGTAGAACAATCTTTATCATTTATATGCATCAAGTGTCACTTGTAGAATAATCAATAATTTATACGTATCGGGATCAAGATGCTGAGCAGGGCATGAGCTGCAGTGGTCACCGACCCATAGCTGACTGCTAGCGTCAGTGCCAGCGAACCATAGCTGCCAAGACCCTTCTACACCTCCACGCGGTGATCCTGGATAACATGCTACATCAGGGCAGACTGGCTAAGGAGAAGGGATCGAAGAGGGAATGCTAACCCGGTACTCAAAAAATGCTTGCTGAAGTCGGATGTGTTGGACCGAAAGGTGCAAATATCACAGCCAAGCTGTAAACTACGACACAACGCATTCCGTTCTCTGGACTACATTCTGCGACTTAAGACTTTTCGGTGTTTGGTAGTGGGAGATTGAGAACGAACGAAGAAGAAGAAGAAGAAATTTATTCGTATCAAGTATCACTTGTAGAACAATCAATCATTTATATATATCAAGTATCAATTGTAGAACAATCTATCATTTACACACATATATATTTCTGATATAATATTTAAATCTTTGAGACAACGAACTTTATGATATAGTCGATAGATCTTTGAGGCAACAAACTCTTTAATATAATCGTTAGATCTTTGAAGCAACAGACTCTTCTATGTAATCTTTGGATCTTTAAGGCAACAAACTCTTCTATGTAATCGTTAGATCTTTGAGGCAACAATCGTTCTGATATAATGTTTTCAATGTTTGAGGCAGAAAACATTCTGATTTAATCGCTAGATTTTTGAGACAGCAAACTTTCAGATCCAGTTGTTAGATGTTTGAGACAACGAACTTTCTGATATAACCATTAGATCTTTGAAACAACAAACAAGTTAGCCATCCACTGGACAATCCGTGCCCGAGACAGAATAGAATGGAAACCGAGATGAGACCAGAAGAGAATCAAAAAAATATAGCACTGCTCGAGCCTAGCCCGCTTAGCATTGAAATACACTCGGCTGCTACCAACTGGCACACGAGTTGAGACCAGCACAAGGGCTAACGCCCTTGTAGATGCACAGGTCGACTAAGACTAAGAAAAGTATCACATTCAATACAAAGGTAGTTCTATGTCGACCTGTATTTCTACAGAGGCGGATATCCCTGTGCAGGTTCCAGATCTAGTATGCGCTGGATGAAGCTTGGAGGAAAATTTCTTCTTTAGGGGACTACGCTTGGGCAGCGTATTACACCGCTGCGTTGGGACAAGTGCTATGGAGGGTGGTTAACCGATGTGTGAGTCCATCTTAATAGACTCAACACTAAAGCAAAGTCGACCCACATCCTGTTGTGCGCCATATATGCTGCTCTAAACAAACCCCATATCCATGGCCGTATCACGCAATTAGTCGCTTCGTTCAACATACTCTCTGTGGGACAGTGGTGCTATTCTTGTTCTGTCATACACAAATATCCGGTAAACCACTCGAGAATACAAGCTATCATTGATACTCGTATATGTCCGATGTCACATTTGTGCTGGAATAGTCAATCTAACAAATACGTTATGACAGACAGGAACACTCATAAGAAAGTGCATTCCACGCCTGAATGCTTCTTTCGTTCTAACTCAAGCTAACAATATAAGCGAGTTCAGGTCTCAATGCACAGCCCCTGTAGCTAATGTGTCGCCCGAATTTGCGTAATTTGGTCTGCTGTTTTTTCTGTTTCTGAGGGGGAGCAAAGCTATATAATCGAATGGCTAGATCTATGAGACTACGAGCATTCTGATTTAATAGTTAGATCTTTGAGACAACAAATTTTCTGATATAATCTTTAAATCTTTTAGACAAAAAATCTTATGATATAATCGTTAGATCTTTGAGACACCGAACTTTCTGATAAAATCGTTAAATCTTTGAGAGAGCAAACAATCTGATATAATCGTTAGATTTTTTAGACAACAAACCTTCCTTATGATATAATCGTTAGATCTTTGAGACACCGAACTTTCTATTAAAATTGTTAGATCTTTGAGACAGCAAACAATCTGATACAATCGCTATATCTTTTAGACAACGAACTTTCTGGCAAAGCTCTGTTCGCTCCTGGATCTATTTTTGAGCACAATGCCTTTTCTTGCAAAACGTTTGTCTTACAATGTGCAGACATGTGATATCTGTATGTACATGTGATGTCTGTACATGTGATATCTGTATATGTGATGTCTGTACATGTGATGTCTGTTCACGTGATGTCGGTAATGTGATGTCTGAATATGTGATGTCTGTATATATGATGTCTGTACATGTGATGTCTGTACACGTCATGTCGGTAATGTGATGTCTGTATATGTGATGTCTGTATATATGATGTATGTACATATGATGTATGTACATGTGATGTCTGTAAATGTGATGTCTATACATGTGATGTCTGTATACGTCATATCGATAATGTGATGTCTGTATATGTGATGTCTGTATATGTGATGTCTGTACATGTGATGTCAGTACATGTGATGTCTGTACATGTAAGGTCGGTAATGTGATTTATGTGCATGTGATGTCTGTACATGTGATGTCAGTACATGTGATGTATGTATATATAAGGTCGGTAATGTGATTTATGTGCATGTGATGTCTGTACATTTTATCTCTGTACATGTGATGTCTGTACATGTGATGTCTGTAAGTCTAGTTTACACAGCTGAATGGTCTTGTCGATTGTGTCAGACAGTGAGTCAGTTATCCCAAAGTGAAAACATTATCTAGACAATGGGTGGAAGCCTCTGTTCTATCAAGGAGTCAAAAGACCGAGAGCCCAATCACACACACTTAAGTACGGGTTCTAATTCACTTCCCTTGTTGTATCTGATTGGAAAGGGTTCAAACCATGTGCTCTAGCTCATGGCGACTGTGCATCTCGGAACAAGTCAGACTCATTATCCATGTCTTTCTACGCCTTTTCTTCTGGTATGTAACCCAAACTTCCATTTTGTTTGGTTGACTTACACAAAATAAACTCTAAATCGGTGTCCGGTCAACTCGCCTAATTGTGGCTAGCTCTATGTTGACAATATCAACGTGTTTATGTGTATTTCGCTGAATTCCTTCTTCCCAGTTGGAAAGTAAATTTTTTCGCTCAATCAGTTAGGAACCGCCTGTTAAGGTTACAATTGTCTTGGCCACTTGGATGAAATAAAATTGCTATCATGTTCTGGTGAACACTTCTTCAGCTCTGTCCTCAATTCTGGACACAAACAAGATACAGTTCATTTGGTCAAGGTCCTAAGTTTGATAATTTTACTATTTCTTGAAAAAGAGTTACAGTGATCTCCCTTCTTCTGCCACATAAAGACCCACCATGATTTGAGCATTCCAACCTATGTCTCCCTAGGGACCCCTGACTATATAACAGTTGTAAAATTACTGTTATTGCAACTGTTTTTGTCGTTAAACTATCAGTTCAATTTAAATAATAAAATTCGTAAGAGCTGAGGAATTATGTTGCTCAACGTCCTGCTGTAAACCGCTGATAAAACAAGCTGCATCTCCCCTTTTGTGGTCATTTATAACAATCGGTCTTTTTTGTGTGTTGTTTTTGTTGTTTTTGCTTTCGCCTTATTTATCTAATCCCCAAGGCGGTGTGCGTTGCAATTTGGTTTTTATTTTGCGCCTGTCAGCCCAGTGCATCCGACTTCAGCATGCATTTTATGTAAGGGTCTGCTTCCTCCTGCATTTTTTAAGGGTTTGCATCCCCGGGGTAACGGCCGGTGCTGTGATGGGGATCGAACCCAGCACCTTCGGTTTGTGAGCCCTGCCACTTAACCACTAGGCAACGCCGTCCCCTTAGTCGGATGTACTGGGCGGACAGGCGCAAAATAAAAACCACAGTGCAACGCACACCGCCTTATGGATTAGAGAAATAAGGCGAACGCAAAAAAAAAACACAAAAAAAACAAATCACAGTGGTTCTTCTTCTTCTTCTTCTTCTCCTTCTGCGTTCGTTCTCAATCTCCCACTACCAAGCCCGGAACAGGGATTTACAAGTAGCGCGATGTAGTCTGGAGAACGAAATGCGTTGTGTCGCTAGTTTACAGCTAGACTGCGATATTTGCGCCTTTCGGCCTGACATACCCGTCTTTAGCGCCTCGCAGTGACTATTCTCATTGATCCGGTCGACAAAGAGAATTGATAGGACGTAAGAATGAACGCTACAGTGTTGATCAGTCATTCCATTGATGAAGCCAATCAATCATTGAACGACCTAAATGGGGTCAAAAGATATGCTGGTCTGAAGATAAATAAAAGTAAAATACAATGCCCAAGAAACTCTTGCTGCCCAAAGCAGAACATCAAGCTAGGAGAGGAAACCATGTCGGCTCCTATACCTACCTATGCCAAGAGATACATGCCAACTACAGAGTCGACCACGAAATCTCTGGACAGCGAAAAGCAGCTCCATTAAGCTAATACTCCAAGCAAGATACGCAAGACACCAAGGAAAGAGCACCACGTGAAGAGCACCACGAGAAGAGCACCACGGGAAGAGAACCACGGAAAGAGCGCACACTTTCATTTCCATGGCCATTATACAAATGATTTATAGATGCAAAGTCTGGAGCCAACACTGAACAGATGCCAAAAAGCGCCAAGTCTATAAAACAGCAATGGAACGGCGCGTACTAAAGATGTCAACCCTCATTAGATCTGAAACAAAGAAATTCCACATCACTTCTGGTTAACAGGAAGCATCATATAGCAAGGTTAGAGAGCATAACGTTTCACACTGAAAATGTGTCTCAAGTTTACAAGAAACAAGCACAAAGGGATGCTGTATGGACCCTATCAATGGAAAAAGGACTGCGGAGAAAGGTCGTTGTTGTTCGTCCATCACGCGTGATGATGGCCTTTTCTTTTTTCCATTTTAGCCAGTCCTTCCAGTCGAGTATTCTGTAATTCCGGGTTGTGGATGGGCACGAAGATGGCTGATAAGTCCGATTTGGGATCTGCATGCTTGCAGGCAGTGAGGGCAGGAAAAGTTCGCTTCGCGAGACCTGTATATTTCACAGACTTTTCTGGCCTTTCCCGGTAGTTCTGCTGCAGTCTTTTTAGAAGCCTCGCACGACATTGCTCCTCTGCTGAGAGCTGTGCGCAGGCTGTGCGGTCGTTTGCAGCATCTTCCCATGTTTCGAGGTTTATGCTGAAGGCTTTTAAAGTTTTTAGTGTGTCTTTAAAGCACTTCTTTGGCCTCATTGGGATCGTTCGCCCTTCTGCATCTCGCTAAAGAAGATTATTTTTGGTAACGATAGTCTGGCATGCAAACCATATGGCCCGCCCAGCGAATCTGTGATAGCATCATGATGGTATCAATGCTAGGGATACAAGATCACTCAAGAACAGCAGTGTCCTGGACCCTGTCTTCACCACTTCTCCGTACACATTCAGCTTCGTCTGGAGGCTGATGCCATTTCGAAGCCAGACGTTTGAGTTAAGTCTGCCAAATGTGGTGCTAGCTTTGGCGATTCTGACGTTCATCTCATCATCCATGACTACACTAGGACACACTCGTCAGCAAACAGAATATCTCTGATGGTGTGAGTCTTGACCTTAGTTTTTGCTTGAAGCTGTCTTAGGTTGTCGATACTAGGAGAAAGGTATGACATAAATATATAAGTAAGTTGGAATTCGCAAGCGAAGATGACGGCATCATCAGACTGTCCTCGTCCTAGAGATGTAACTTGCCTGAATTATAATAATAGTGAGAAAGACACTGCGGTAGACATCAATCTAAATATCTCGTCCTGAGTTACTGTGAACCAGTGGCAAGACATACAATCAAGACGACTGGAAGTAGCTCATGATGCAGACATTTAGGTCGTCCAATCCGTGAGACTAGGGGTCGCTTGAAACTTGTGGGAGTCGATCGTCCACTGTGTCCTTGACGATTGGAGAGGCGAATGTCGAACCTCTCGACAGCAGCAGCCCCCACGCGTAGACTAGAAGAAGCTGCTGCTGACCAGTGCCCACATCTGTAGGTCTAGGTGAGGGACCATTAACCCATGGCTGAGGGGAGATTCCGGTCGGGGCATGCAAATGAAAATGGACGCAGTTTCCAAGTAGGTCGTGCACACCAACCAAGAACGGCGCGCAATCTGTAGTGACGTCCTATCCAACAACGTGTATTCTATAACACATGAAGAACAGATCGTGTTTTCTCCGAATTCCGAGGAAAATTACACACATAGACTTCCTGTGAATAGCGTAGGACGTGCTTGAAAATGATAGTCACACAACACTGCGCTCCATACATTAATTGGAACAAACAAACCACAGGATAATCGCAGACCAAGAGAGCAGCTGTTGCTTGGTCGCCATCTTACCGGAAGTCTATATTTATTTATTTAATAAATAAGGTGTACATGACACAGCTAAGAGACATATTGTCAATATAAAAAAAAATTATGACCTATTCACTATGGAAAAAGGCGCAAGCTTTAAGTGGTATGGGCATGTACAAAGATAACCTGTGTTGACAAAGACGATCATGCAGGTACTGGGATGTAAGAGAGAGAGGTAGATAAAGAGATATGAAGAGAACATTAGAGAGTAGATAGAAAGGTCCATTGCAAATAGAAATATCCTGGCCCAAAACCAAGTTTAACAGGAACTCATCCAACTCCAGGTTACGGAACATGATGATGATGCCGATGGTGAGGATAGTGGAGAAAAGTACTTATACCGCTCTTTATATATTCAACAAACTAAAATTCCATTGCTAAGCTAGAAAATATAATTTGTATCAGCTTCCTTAATACACCGTTCTTTCTTGAAAAGAAGTTCGCAAAGAGGACCACACGCAGTCGTTGGGCGTCAGTTGGATACATTGGTTCTAATTAAATCCCTTGATGTTCTATTGTGACAACATAGACCAGCCGACTATACGTAAATTGCGATTACTATCTCTCATCGGGAGTCCTAACATATTGTTACTTGGACAAATACGACCGATATATCAACTTATCTGTTAATTCAATTCTTGGAGTCGCCAGATTTCCACCAAAATTTATTTGGGAAGTAATCGATTACATTTGTTGTGCTCGTTTAATAACACGATTACTGGCATGAATGGACAATGCTTGGAGTTTGGGTGAAATCGATACCGACAGTCTTTGACTTGTTGTTTGTAAGAGGGCTGAAGTGATCCAGAGTCCATTTACATTTATGTTTTGTCTATAGAAAGGGCAGGCGTTCCTTTGGCCCGTCGAATTGTTGTCTTTTGCCTGCATTCTTCTTCCTCTTTTACTTCTGCTAATTGTTATTCTATTGTGTATTCTTCTCATTTCCTTTATTCGTCTTTATAATCTTCTTTTTCATGATATTATTTTTCCTTTCATCTTATTTTTCATTAATTTTTTTGGCTTGTTTATCTTTTTTTTCTGAAAGAGAGAGAGAGAGAGAGAGAGAGAGAGAGAGAGAGAGAGAGAGAGAGAGAGCGAGAGAAAGTGCAGGTGAGTCGACTCTGTATAACATAACTGTTGATATCATCATCATAATTTTCTTCTTCTCCTTCTTCTACTTTTTCTTCTTCTTCTTCTTTTTCTTCTTCTTCTTCTTCTTCTTCTTCTTCTCCTTCCTCTCTGTCTTCTTTTGCTTGTTCTTTCGTCTCAAAAAGAAAGTTTGTAACTCTGTGACCTAGTTTACAGCTAGACTGTGATATCTGCGCAATTCGGCTTGCCACATCCGATTTGAGCACATTTTTGTGTGGGGATTGCCTTCCCTCTTCCATCTATAACCGCTTAGTGAGACTGCATAGTTGCAGTCTGCTTCCAGTGTCGCCCATTGAAAGGCGAAATAGGGTTTTAGATCGTAATGAGTCACTGAACTGACCGTGGAGCAAACAGCCAGACATGAGTTTCTGCTGCAACTTCGGCTTCCCGAGATGCCATGAGTTGGGAGGTTTCTGCCGTAACGATGCATAACTAAACCCGGATGCG
This sequence comes from Ariolimax columbianus, assembly GCA_036924085.1. Classification (NCBI taxonomy): domain Eukaryota; kingdom Metazoa; phylum Mollusca; class Gastropoda; order Stylommatophora; family Arionidae; genus Ariolimax; species Ariolimax columbianus. Next base: position 86,648,038 of record JAVGWX010000004.1, on the reverse strand, counting down.
CTGCTCGACACTCCCCTGGGTTTTGTACTGTATCATGAAGCGTTCAATGTCATGATTTTAGAGAGTTTTCTGCCTTAGCGGCGCATAACTAAACCCGGATTGCTACTTGACACTCCACTCGGTATTAGACTGAATGATTTTCAATGCCGTGGTGAAGAAGAAGAGGAAAAATGACATATTTTTATGGTCTTCTGTGTTACAGAGATACAGTGAAACCAAAATGGCATCCTTGAGGTCTGTGTGGACCGTGACTTATGCAATGTTAAGAGTTAGTGAGACGAGAAATATTAACGCCTGGTCAGACAAAATATACTGATCAGACATGTTAGTCAGGGTCTGGCAAAACATACTGGCAAAGACCATCACCTCGGCTTCCTCGTAGTTCTCCATGAAAACGGACTGTTTTCAGAACAGCCTTGCTAACGAGGTGAGGGATCGACGTGATCCCCGTAGAAGTGAGTGACACGCGCATAAAACCATGAATAGCATAACCGCTTGGATGACCCCGGTCCACCTTCATCAGCACGCTCGGGATGTGAGGAAAGCTACTGCAACCCGCCACTTAACGTCCTTTTCAGCGAGCACGAAATAGTAACCTACCAATTTTAGGCATTCACAAACAACAAGAGTTAGTGAGTTCAACTGAAATTCAAAAGACAATTCCACACCCAGCAGTCCTTTCACCTGTCCTGAATGTTGATCACACCGATTCGAGATTGGACAAGTAGGACACATGACTTACACGTTTTCTGCTGGCAGTGTCTCCATTCTCTGAGCTGGTGATTGTCTGATTTCCCATCTGTCCTGACCTGTCTGTAAACGTTAGTTCTCGCTGACAGCATCACTCATTTAGATCCGCTCGTCTCTATGTGAAGTGATTCTCAGCTAGTTTTCGGGATAGTTACGTTTGATCTAACATCTTTTCAGTGACTCATTCCTGTTGTTCTTGAATCATATCTTCAGTAAAGCCTTCCTATCCTGTTCTTCCTTTAGCACTGCACGCATAGGCTCCTTTGTAAGCGCCGATTTGTCATGCGGACCAAGTGTCCAACCCATCTTAAATGCAAATTCCCGATCATTGATCTGACACTAGGCACGTTAGTTTTTGTCAGAACTTCTGTATTTGGCATTAATTCCTGGCAGTGTTTGCAAATAAAGACGGATAAACTCCGGCGTTGCCATCAGGGCTACACACGAACCACATGTCATCAAATTTTATATCCCCGTTTTGGACACTTTTTGTAGAGACACAAATCTGATTTAGCACAATCCCAAAAGGACGTGTCATATTTAAAAGTATTTTTATTGTCATTTCTCATATAATTGGCCCACTGTGTCCTGTTGCACGCGAAGCTAACAGACAATATCGGCTTTACTGTAGATTTAATAACTATTGTAAAGTCCTAAGCTTATTAATTGTTGCTGAAACCAGGGAAGATCTGGTTTAATTTGTCCGTCAGGCTTAGTTTGGAAAGGTGGGTTTTCTTGTCGTAAGTAGTAGTTGCTTTTGCTGCGGATGAAGTGTTAGCGATTGTGTTTTGTTTGAAGTCTCATCTGATGTAAAATATTAGATATGGAAAGCTCATAGCAGAAACTGCATTTGGAGATGAGGTGGTACTCACTCCGCTTTACGTGGTGTCACCATCTTGTAAAGGGTGAACAATAGACAGGCTGGGTGAACAGTAGACAGATTGGGTGAACAGTAGACAGGTTGGGTGAAAAGTAGACAGATTGGGTGAACAGTAAACAGGTTGGATGAACAGTAGACAGGTTGGCTGAACAGTAGACAGGTTGGGTGAACAGTAGACAGGTTTGGTGAACAGTAGACAGGTTGGGTGAACAGTAGACATGCTGGGTGAACAGTATACATGTTTGGTGAACAGTAGACAGGTTGGGTGAACAGTAGACACTAGGTGAACAGATGGTAGAACTGTATAGCTAAGCAGTCTGGATACAGTTCGTCTAATACAATGGGCACGGGTTCGAATCCACATTAATGATAAATTTGTTCATTTCTCTATTCTGTCTTTGTTGAAATCAGCAACGTGATTTAAAGAGTTAAAGAGAAAGAAAGAGAGGGAAAAAGAGAGATAGTGTTAGCCAGGGAGAAAGTAAGAGAAAGATATTGAAGTAGAGATTAATAGACAGCATAGAAGAGAAGTAAACAAGAAATGGACAAGAAGAGAAAGAGAAGTGAGAGAAAGCGAGCTACATAGATACACAGAGAGAAGTGAGAGAAAGCGAGCGACATAGATACACAGAGAGAAGTGAGAGAAAGCGAGCGACATAGATACACAGAGAGAAGTGAGAGAAAGCGAGCGACGTAGATATACAGAGAGAAAGCGAGCGACGTAGATATACAGAGAGAAGTGAGAGAAAGCGATCGACGTAGATACACAGAGAGAAGTGAGAGAAAGCGAGCGACGTAGATACACAGAGAGAAGTGAGAGAAAGCGAGCGACGTAGATACACAGAGAGAAGTGAGAGAAAGCGAGCGACATAGATACACAGAGAGAATTGAGAGAAAGCGAGCGACATAGATACACAGAGAGAAGTGAGAGAAAGCGAGCGACATAGATACACAGAGAGAAGTGAGAGAAAGCGAGCGACATAGATACACAGAGAGAAGTGAGAGAAAGCGAGCGACATAGATACACAGAGAGAAGTGAGAGAAAGCGAGCGACGTAGATATACAGAGAGAAGTGAGAGAAAGCGAGCGACATAGATACACAGAGAGAAGTGAGAGAAAGCGAGCGACGTAGATATACAGAGAGAAGTGAGAGAAAGCGAGCGACGTAGATACACAGAGAGAAGTGAGAGAAAAGGAACCGTGGAATAAACAGAGCGAATTGAGAGAAAGAACGCTATTTACATATAAAGAGGATACCAGCTAGAGGTGAGACAAAAACAGCGAGGTAGATATACAGATGTACCCAATCCGAAGCCCAGCTTCGTATTTTAGTCGTATTTTACAACAGTATTTGCAGGTTACAAGGTTACGTTCGGTGCTCACCTTTCAGGTTCTTGTAACACAACGAACCGTTGGGAAATATGCAGGAAGTTAATTTATGATAAACTACTTATCTGAGAATTTTTCCCAAAGTAAATAATTATCAGACGCTGCCATAACTAGTCCAGTTAGCACACCGTAGTGTAGAGGGTTATGTAGTAAATTGGTACCCGACCTACAGGTTATGGAAAGAAAAGTAGAGAGAAAGGGAACTGACCATCCTCCATCCTACCTTACACAAGCTGTAGCTTCGTACCATTAAGTTTCTAACACTTCATCCCAGACGTCAGTTTCTGCTTTGGGACTTCCCACCAATAAATATTTTTTAAATTAATTCTACACAATACGTCATAGATACGGTTAAGCCTAGCCCAGAAATTTACAACTATAGCCAAAACGACTGCTTTAAAAAGGCATGTAAAAGAAATGTTTAAGGGAAACATTGTTCCCCAGCAGACTCGGTATTTGGGAACGTAATTGTGATGCTATTGTATTAGACAACGGTTTTTTATGAGTTTAGGAAACAAACGAATTCCCTTCTATAGCCATAAATCCAGTATCCATTTAAAGGCAAAGGCCGCCGTTCATCGTAGACGATGATGTCATAATTTATTTGCTAGCGCTATTTTTAGTAAAAGATTAACTGCGTTATCCATATACAGGTAAGTATACTGTAGTGGCAGGCATGCGAAAAGGTGAGGCACATATTTGGGCATCACCATTGATACTTCATTGAGCACAGAGGCAAATGTAAAGTCAGAATTGGGAAGGCATGGACCGCCTTCATTTTACTAAGTAACATATGGAAACCCACAGAAATAAAGACTGATACTATATTTAGACTTTGATTTCAATATCAAGAATAGTCCAAGCAAAATCGGTCTTCCAGACAATGAGCAGAATATTCTGCAACAAAATCTTGTTGCAAGGACTATGAATGAGAGTACTTGGATGCTACACAGAATCGGTACTGACATATGGCAGTGAATCACGGACAATCAGCAAACAAGCGCTTAGATCTTTTGAAGCAACGGAGATGTGATTTTACAGAAGAATGCTGCGAATCCATGGACTGCAGGGAAGACTAATGAAACAGTACTCGAAGAGTCACAAACACAAAGACAACTCATTGCAAAGATCAGAACAAGGCAGTCATCCTTTTATGGGCCTGTTATGAGAAGAATGGATTTGGAACCCGTTGCGAAAATGGGAAAGATAGCAGGAAAGAGAGACAGAGGAATGTCGAGAGAGAAGATGTTTGACAACCTGAGAGAATGGCACGGGCGACAATCAACAACAGAGTTGGCAAGCGACACACTTTATAGAAGTGGATGACCGCGAATGATCTCATACGTCAACCGGCAGAGCATCTGATGATGATGGTTCCTGTACGGGGCAGAAACTTGTAGAGCGACTGAGGCAATACAGAGGAAACTGCTGTCCTTCGTTGATAGATGTCTACGCAGGCTAATGGGTATAGACATGACGAGGAATGAAGACCTATGAGAAAGGAGAGAAACAACCATTTGATCATCAAATCGATGGTTAGAAATGTGGTTCGATAGGATACATTCTACCGAAAGCCCCATTAAACATAATCAGACAGGCCATGTCATGGAATTCACAGGGAAATAGGAAAAAAAACATAGAGAAAAGACAATTAAACTGAGCTTCAGTCACTAGTCCTCAACTGAGGAGAGACAGAAATGGCAGCTGAGGTTCGAACTTCCTGAAGGAGGGTTGCCAATGGTATATACCCGATACGGAGCAACAGGCATTGATTGTTGCTACAATGTAGGTCTCAATCAATCAACCAATCATTGCCTCTTTTCGTCTCGTCGGACGGTAGTAGTTGTACTATTAGCCCAAAGCCCGGGGCAGAAATATAGAGACCATGTGTTGCCCATGCAGTATGGTCCCTCTCTCGGTCTGCCTTGTTTGCTCCAAGGGAAAGGTGATACCAATACATTTGGAACAAGGCAAGTAGCAGAAGCTGCCAGATCAGCAGAGCAATCCTCTATATGTTCGCCTGTCGGAGCTTCACTCCTAGACCAGCCGTCAACCAAGGCTAAGGGCCTGGTCTGCCCTGCCACAACACTCAAATGAGGTTGTGTCTTTCCTTGCTCTAGGATAAGGCATTGTATTCTCTTGCGTGCACTCCTTCGCACATCATCGGTTGTCAGGTTTGGTAGATGCTGATCTACTTTTAGAGTTATCAGAAAACATGTTGCACAGCCATATCTGACAAAACCCAACAAGATACGCTCGAATCTTATCTGCAAGGCTTCAGATGGTTTGAAATCAGAGTTTTCCTTCACCTAGATGAGCTGCGCTCCCAGGCTTTCAATCCCCATCTTTCGAAACTACCTATTTTAAAACGCCATTGACTGGCCTTCCGCCTCTTCTCCTGTTAGTCAAAACAGTTCTGCCGCGTAAAGACTAGGTGCTGGACTTTGTTGTCAGAGGCTATATGAGACGCACGCCATAGGAACCTTTAGTTGGTGTTGAGAGTTCATACTCAAACCCACCCCCGGCTATAACAACCTTTAGTTGGTGTTGAGAGTTCATACTCAAACCCACCCCCGGCTATAACAACATTCAGTTGGTGTTGAGAGTTCATACTCAAACCCACCCCCGGCTATAACAACATTTAGTTGGTGTTGAGAGTTCATACTCAAACCCACCCCCGGCTATAACAACATTTAGTTGGTGTTGAGAGTTCATACTCAAACCCACCCCCGGCTATAACAACATTTAGTTGGTGTTGAGAGTTCATACTCTAACCCACCCCCGGCTATAACAACATTTAGTTGTTGTTGAGAGTTCATACTCAAACCCACCCCCGGCTATAACAACATTTCGAACTAATGTCGGTCTACCGAGAAGATAACCCTAGTACATTTGCTATAATAAATAAGTGCGGAAAGCTCCACTGCTCAGACGTTCAAGGTAAAAATCCAAGCAACTTAAAAGCAACACCGTTTGTACTCGGCACTTAACATTTCATTTGTGACATATCTCCTTGCGAGGATGAACTTGCGCGCACACGGGGCGGGAAATTGCCGGAAACACTCAGGAGAACAAAGACACAAGAAACAGAGAAGGATAAGAAGTTGGAAAAAGATAATAATTTGGCGCTAATGCAATCACCCACACACCCACACACCCACACACGCACACACCCACACACGCACACATACATACGAGGGCTAATGTGTCAAGGGGCGACACCAGGCTTGATCATTTTGCAACGAAATATTAATCAATAATGTATTTAGCAAATAATGAAGCCGCAATAATAAAAGTGATTGTCTACCAAGCATCAAATGAAGCATACCAAATGGGTTCTAGATAAAGGGATGAAAGGAGTTTATGGACCGAAAAATACAAGCAAGAAACGAAGGTAACAATGGTGGAAGGGTTAATGAGGTTTGATGTCAACAAAAATGAAGAAACTCCGACGTAGTGACCATCACACTTGATGAGGTAGTTTATGATGATGATTATGATGATGTGGAAGTAAGAGTTTCAACAGCAGAATTTTTGTTGTTGCTTAGATGTTTGCCTCACTAGTTTCTACTGGAGGAGGCGCGCCATTTTTCACCCCAGACCGTAGTCTATTGGGAGATATCAGGACGCATATACCAGTGCTTGGATGAATGTATGCGTCTGTATGTACCTATGCTAGGTTTGTGCGCCCTCAGAAGCTAGCCCAACCAAAGTGCAATGGAAGGGCTTCACCATGAGGGCGCGTGTGAAAGTTGTGCAAGAGTGTGACTGTAGGACAGAGTCAAATGAAACAGAGTGAGTTAAGAGGAGAGAGAAGGGGAAGAGTGGCCCCCAGGGTGAGCCTAGCCAACAGCAGAATGGGTAAAGTGCTTGCTTCTTGTAGAAGACATACAGAGCTCAAACCTCAGTCTGGACCAATAGATGTTCACATGATATATATGGGGGAACTGCAATTGGAAAATGAACCTATCGAAAATGTCAATGCGTATGTCTACCTAGGCCATTCAATCAACTATAACCACAACGCTGATAATTGGTTAAGTGGTTTGTTTAGAGCAGCATAGATGGCACCTAATAGGCTGCGGGTCTACTTTTCTCTAGTGTTTGAGTCTATTAAGATGGACTGCCACATCGATTAACCTCCCCATGCGGCACTTGTCCCAACGTAGTAGAGTAATAAGCTGTTCGAACCTAGCCCGCTAAGCAGGAAATCCTCCTACCCGGCTACATCCAGCGCATACCGGAGCTCAGACCTGCACAGTGGCATCTTCTTCTTCTTCTTCTTCTTCTTCTTCTTCTTCTTCTTCTTTGTTCGTTCTCAAACTCCCACTACCAAACCCTGAAAGAGCTTAAGTAGCAGAATGTAGTCCAGAGAACGAAATGCGTTGTGTCGAAGTTTACAGCTTGACTGCGATATTTGCACCTTTCGGTCCAACACATCCGACTTCAGCAAGCATTTTTTGAGTACCGGGTTAGCATTCCCTCTTCGATCCCTTCTCCTTAGTCAGTCTGCCCTGCTGCAGCCTGTTATTCAGGATCACTGCGTGGAGGTGTAGAAAGGTCTTGGCAGCTCTGGTTCGTTGGCCTTGACGCTAGCAGTCAGCTATGGGTCGCTGACCACTGCAGCTCATGCGCTGCTCAGCATTTTGATCCCACAGTTGCATCTGCCTCTGTAGAAGTACAGGTCAACTAAGAACTTAGAAAAGTGATAATGAGACCTGACGCAGTAGAGCGGAAGGTTGACCCAGATTCAGCCGCGTTAAACCGATACTCAAGCAAATGACAGACGTCAATGGCATGACTCACATCTTCAATTTCAGAGATTTGGAAACTCCGAAAACAAGACGAAGAGAACGTCTGAAATACCGAAAGAGTAATGGGGTGAAATGTCCTTAAACCTCCCTAATAGACCATGTCCGAAATACTAACATCCACGACCAGACAGAGATTCGGGATGACGTTGACGAATGTGGTCTGCTTGACTGATGATAGATGGGCCGGTCATGTGGTCTGCTTGGTGACGATAGATGGGCCCTCCCCCCCCCTCCCCCCCAATGTGATCTGCTTGACTGACTATAGATGGGCCGGTCATGTGGTCTGCTTGACTGACTATAGATAGGCCGGTCATGTGATCTGCTTGACTGACTATAGATGGGCCGGTCATGTGGTCTGCTTGACTGATGATAGATGGACCAGTCACGTTGTCTGCTTGAATGTTGATAGATGGGACTGTCATGTGGTCTGCTTGACTGATGATAGATGGGCCGGTCATGTGGTGTGCTTGACTGATGACAGATGGGCCGGTCATGTGGTCTGCTTGACTGACTATAGATCCCCCCCCCCCTCCCAATGTGATCTGCTTGACTGACTATAGATAGCCGGTCATGTGATCTGCTTGACTGATGATAGATGGGCCGGTCATGTGGTCTGCTTGACTGACTATAGATGCCCCCCCCCCCCCAATGTGATCTGCTTGACTGACTATAGATGGGCCGGTCATGTGGTCTGCTTGACTGACTATAGATGGGCCTTCCCTCCTCCCCACCCCCCAATGTGATCTGCTTGACTGACTATAGATGCCCCACCCCCAATGTGATCTGCTTGACTGACTATAGATGGGCCGGTCATGTGGTCTACTTGACTGACTATAGATGGGCCGGTCATGTGGTCGGCTTGACTGACTATAGATGGGCCGGTCATATGGTCTGCTTTACTGATGATAGATGGGCTGGTCATATGGTCTGCTTGACTGACTATAGATTCGCCGATCATGTGGTCTGCTTGACTGACGATAGATGACCCCCCCCCAATGTGATCTGCTTGAATGATGATAGATGGGCCCCCGATGTGGTCTGCTTGACTGATGATAGATGGGCCGGCCATGAGGTCTACTTGAGTGACAATAGATGGGCCGGTCATGTTGTCTGCTTGACTGACGATAGATGGGCCGGCCATGAGGTCTGCTTGAGTGACAATAGATGGGCCCCCCATGTGGTCTGCTTGACTGATGATAGATGGGCCCCCCATGTGGTCTGCTTGACTGACGATAGAAGGGCCGGCCATGTGGTCTGCTTGACTGACGATAGATGGACGAGAACGATGTCTTTCTGGTGGTTATGCAACTACATTTCTCACGGCCGCCCATCGACGTAATGGGTAGATGACCTGCACCAGACCTTTTGACCGTTATTGTACTTCAAGACAATGTAAAGGCACATATTCCATCATCTTTTGGCTACCTGCCATTAGGGAGCCGCCTAGCGTGGTGGCTAGCGCACTGGCTTCGCATCTGAGTGGTCCTGGGTTCATTCCCAAGTGAGGCGGAAATGTTTTTTCAGACTGGAACGGCCTTCGGGTCGACCCAGTCCTAAATCGGTACCGATTCAGTTCGGGAAGTAAAAGCGGCAAGGGAGAGGAGATGGCTACCAACCTCCTATAGCCGAACCTTTGAAATGTGAGATCGCTAACACCTCACACCCCTATGGGTTACTTTCCTGTCCTTTCACATTAGAAAACATGCCTGATTGAATATCATTATTCAAGTAAGTATGATTATATATATATATATATATATATATATATATATATATATATATATATATATATATATATATATATATATAAACAAGGTGTGGTCACCACAGATTCGGTCGTTTGCGTCAAACAGCGTGATAAAGGCGACGGATGACCTCCAGGCAATACTCTTTGTTAATATTTTGGCCTTGTGGTACGTATTCGTGATGCACAACCACACGGAGTCCAAGAAAACTATCAAAATGACTTTGTTATTGATGTGCACATCTAGTTTTGTTGAGCCTCGGAGATAATGAATGTCTCTACTTGTGACGACTTGAGCTATGTTTCCAGGTCTTACCTAAAAATCCCTTATCATCAGTGATCACGGTGTTCAGGAAGTCGGAGTAACTGATTGTGCAGTCTAACTTGTTCTGTGAGATCTCCAGACTGAGTTAATTCTGCTCCATCGTTAACAGCTTCGGCATGAATTTCGCTGGCACTCTCCGGTAGCCACATCCTCGCTCCAAATGGCGTTTACCGAACCAATGCGTATCCCGCCTCAACCGCAAATTCTCGGATAGTGACATGACGGTTTTGTTAGACCTTGGTCCGTCTTCAGTCAATGATTTCATCATTTCGACTTGTTGACGGCCTACTGTAAGGTTATCTACTCTCCACAGATGTGCGGCTATCTTTGAAACGATTGTACAAATCCTTAATCTGAGTGATGTTTATGGCATCATCACCGAAAGCCTGTCTAATCTTAGAAACGGTTTCCACCTAGCTTTAGGTAAAATATGATGCAACACCACTGCTCATTTGTTTCCGTCATATCGTGGTGAATGACAACCCTTTAAACCCTTTAACGAGGATCTATTGGAGGGCAAGTCTGGTGCCAGCAGCCGCGGTAATTCCAGCTCCAATAGCGTATATTAAAGTTGTTGCAGTTAAAAAGCTCGTAGTTGGATCTCAGGCGCAAGCGGGCGGTCCGGCTTGCGCCGGTTTACCGCCCGTTGTCTCCTGCCCTACCGTCTGCCGGCTCTCTCCCACGGGTGCTCTTCGCTGAGCGTCCTGGGTGGCCGGCGCGTTTACTTAAAAAAAATTAGAGTGTTCAAAGCAGGCCTCAGCTGCCTGAATAATGGTGCATGGAATAATGGAATAGGACCTCGGTTCTATTTTGTTTGTTTTCGGAACTGGAGGTAATGATTAACAGGGACAAACGGGGGAATTCGTATTGCGGCGTAAGAGGTGAAATTCTTGGATCGCCGCAAGACGAGCTACTGCGAAAGCATTTGTCAAGAATGTTTTCATTAATCAAGAACGAAAGTCAGAGGCGCGAAGACGATCAGATACCGTCGTAGTTCTGACCATAAACGATGCCGACTAGCGATCCGCAGGAGTTGCTTCGATGACTCTGCGGGCAGCTTCCGGGAAACCAAAGTGTTTGGGTTCCAAGGGAAGTATGGTTGCAAAGCTGAAACTTAAAGGAATTGACGGAAGGGCACCACCAGGAGTGGAGCCTGCGACTTAATTTGACTCAACACGGCCAACACTGAAATGACTGACATGCCGAGACCACTTTCCTTGGGTCTAATATGGAACGGGTGCTGGACTTAGACCATCAGAAATCTGGGGTTATGCCCTCTGTGGCTCGGTTGGTCTGCATTCAGTGTTTGATAAAGGAATTGACGGAAGAGCACCACCAGGAGTGGAGCCTGCGGCTTTAATTGACTTAACACGCCAATACTGTAGAATGACTGTCAAATCGAGAGCACCTTCGTGGGGTCTAATAGTGAACATGTGCTGGTATTAGACCCACGGAAGACAGGTAAGTCTCTTAACCCCCTAATGAAAGAGCGTCTGCTATGGTAATCTGGTCTTAACCCTGCAGAATTCGCAGGTTCCAGAAACTTGGCCATTGACAAACTAAAAAGCCCTCTATTGATACGTCCGGTCTAATATTAAACGGGTGCTGGAAATAGACCCTCGGAAGACAGGTCAGTTTTACCCTACTTAATGACAGGGAGTTGCTACGGTAATCCTGCTCAACTCGAGAGGAGCCGTAGACATTTGGTTCACGTACTAGGCTAATAAGCCAACGGCTTACAAGGTGAGGGATTACGGCCGAACGCCTCTAAGCCAAAATCCCGTGCAAAAGCTCAACACGATTGCAAAGGGAGGCTTCTACATGGTGGGGACCTGGGGCTCCCGCTCCAGCCCCGCGCGGTCGAGCCGCAGAATGAGTTCTCTGCCGTCCGCCGATCAAAGCGGGCGGGAAGCTGCTCGATATTCACCGCATACGGCGATGAGGTATGAAACCATTTGTAGAAGACTTAGTTCTCGGTCGGGGTGCCCTAAGCAGTAGATCAGCTACCTCACTGCGAACTGCCGAGACTCAACCCTTGACCATGAGATATGTCCGCACACCAGGCGAACAACATCTCCGTGCAATGACCAGTCTTGTCCCCATGTCAAATGCACTATTTCGAGAGGAATCACAGGTCGCTGACATTTGGTCCACGTGCTTGGCTGATAAGGTACCATCTGAGGGACTCCGGCCGAACGCCTCTAAGCCAGAATCCCGCCCTAAATCTCAGCACCGCTGTGATGGGAGGCTACGACATGGCTGGGGATTGCGTCTCAGCCCGGCCCGGTCGAGCCACAGAAATGCACCTGGTAAAATGCACTCCTGCCTCGCTCTTTGCCTCTGTCTGCTATCAGTCATCCCAATGGACGCAGAAGAGATGCAATCCAGCGGACATTGCACCTCCTGCCCTATTGTGACAACCTCCCGGATGGCGGGGAATGCTAGGCGTACCATCACTGCAGATGAGCCGAGAAAATAAAGGGAGCAAAGAGATACCTCACTCACATGCATATGCTACGTTTCTGGCAGGACGTGACGATCCTGGGACAAAGTCACACTGGACTGCCTCTCTTCCGGGAAAGTACAAACTAGTACATAGTCCATCATATCATTGCCAAACCCTATAGACACGAGTAGGGAAGACTCGATAGTCCTGCAAGACAACTTCCTAAGAGAGACAACTCTGACCAAAAACAACTGCTGCCTTGCAGTTAGGCTGGGGACAGCCAAAGGCTAAGGAGGGCAACCTTACAGAAACGCCTGTTGAAATCGGATGCACTGAGCCACAAGCTTAACAAAATAAAACAGTGCAACGTAAATATCGCTGTAAACAGCGTACGATGCAGAAGAAGAAGAAGAAGAAGAATGACAACCCGACGAGTGCTCACTGCACTCAACACTAAAATACTAGCTGCCAGCGACCGACACAATCTGCGTGCGGGAACAAGTTAACGCATGTAAATACCTCCCCGCCGAAGAACAACGCCCATTCTTCATTTGTTTCCGGGGGGAAAGTTACGGTAAGATACTTTTTGAACACACCTCGTATATATAAATCATATTAATATATTATACATTACAGCGTTTGCTATTCTTGCTCAGATCTGCATGGGTTTACCAGAGGAAGATTGTGCTAAACAAATCTATTAGAATTCATGGAGGAGATTACTAAAATGATCGATAAAGGGGAGCCAGTAGATGTTATTTATCTAGATTTTGCAAGGGCCTTTGATAGATTACCTCATAAAAGATTATTTCGAAAGTTAAAATCACATGGAATAGGTGGGGAAATTGCCAAATGGATAGAAAATTGGTTAAAGGGAAGAAGGCAGAGGGTGGGCATAAATAAGAAGTATTCTGAGTGGTGTGAAGTGAAAAGTGGAGTGCCACAGGGCTCAGTTTTTGGAACCAATTTGGTTCTTGACATATATAAACGATTTGGACATTGAAATGGGATCCATGATTGCAAAATTTGCTAATGACACGAAACTATGCAGTAGTGTCTCATATAAAGCAGAAGTGAATATATTGAGGTCGGATTTAGATAAAATTCGAGAATGGTCTGTAAGCTGGCAAATAGAGTTTAATATAGATAAATGTCACCCACGTGTGTAGATCCAATTTGGAACGGATTTACAGAATTGGTGAGAATAATATTAGAAAGATAGAAAAGGAACCTAGGGGCTATAATAGATCAAACAGGTAAGGTGAGTGAGCAAGTCCATGTAGCAGTGAAAAAGGCAAATGCAATGTTAGGTATGATAAAAAGAAATATTAAACATAGGAGCAAGGAAGTGATAGTCAAACTGCATACAGTATTAGTTAGACCTAGTTTGGAATACTGTGTACAGGTGTGGAGTCCTTATGATCGAGCGGATACACATGTTGGAAAGAATACAAATAAGAGCGACAAAGCTGACAGTGGGATTCCAGAATTACAGATATGAGGAAAGACTCAGAAAAACCGGCCTACAGTGTCTAGAAGAGAGAAGAATTCGTGGCATCTTTATACAGGTTTATAAGATGATCAGAGGAACGGATAAATTAGACTATAACACCTTTTTTCAAAATACAACCACCTTCAAGAACAATAGGGTATAGCTACAAATTAAGTAATGAGATGTCCAGATTAGATATTAGGAAATATTTTTTTAGTCAGAGAGTTGTGAATGCTTGCAATGCATTGCCACAGGAGTTAGTGGAGGCCGGGGCAATTAATGCATTTAAGAATACATTGGATGCTCATAACTTTTAGAGCAAGGTGATGTAAATGAAACTGGTTGTATACAGACTCTACAGAGTTTTCTAAACCAGTATAAAGACGTTAAGTTAAGAACGAATACGGCTTTAGAAGACAGACAGCATGTGTCCCGACATTCGACCGGCAATCAGGCATTATATGTACTCGTCATTTCTAATTAACGAAGAGAGCCTGAACATGGTCTTGGCCTGAACGATTAACAAACTCTTTCTATTTTTACCTTCAATAATAACATCATGATCCTTACCAAGGTTCGAAATCTTGTCGCTGTTTTTAAGGAACAGGAATAATCTTAACCACTAGGCCACAATATCTTTAAAAACAAAAACTTCAAACTTCTAGTTGTAGTTAATGGGTACATGGCTTAAAGGAAATGATAGAACGCAGCAAGGAAGGCAAATTGTCACTCAATTTGTATTTAAAAAAAAAGCTTTGATCTAGTAAAGTGCAGTCCCTAACCCTTCCTCTAGGACGGCAATCATGGATATAAAATCATCTTGTTTAATATGAACGTATATTTGTGCTTTGAAACAACCGAGAGCCCCTACCGTCATGTTTAATTTAAACGTATATTTTTGTTCAAAAATAATTGAGAACTTCTACCACCATTTGAAAAAATGAACGTATATTTTTGTTTTAGCCCCTACCTCCATGTTTAATATGAAAGTAGATTTTTGTTCTAAAATAATTGAGAGGACCTACCATCATATTTAATATGAACGGATATTTTTGTTCTCAAATAACTGAGAGCCCTTACAACAATATTTAAAATGAAGGTATATTTGTGTTCTAAAATAACAGAGCCTCTACCACTATATTTAATATGAACGTATATTTTAGGTCTACAATAACTGAGAACCCCAACCACAATTTATATATGACAGAATATTTTTGTACTAAAATAATAGGGAGCCCTACCCCTACCTCCTTTTATAATATGGAAGTATATTTTTGCACTGAAATAATTGAAAAGCCCTACTACCTTGTTTAAATATGAAAGTATATTTTTGCACTGAAATAATTGAAAAGCCCTACTACCTTGTTTTAATATGAAAGTATATTTTTGTTCTTAAATAACTGAGAGCACATACCACTATAAAAAAAAATGAAAGTATATATTTGTACTTAAATAATTAAGAGCAGCTATCAATTTTTATAAAATATGAAAGTAAATTTTTGTACTAAACTAACTGAGAGCCCCTACCACCTTGTTTTAATATGAAAGTATATTTTTTTGTTCTAAAGTAATATATAGCCCTTACTACTCTATGAGCAGCGTTAGCGCTGTGGTTAGTGCACTCAGTCGACCAATCTAGGTTCAACCATCTACTGATGCGGAAGATTTTTTCGATCGCAATCGGCCCGGAAGTTGACTCTGTTTAATGAATTGGGTACCAGATCAAATCAGAAGAGTAAACACGGCTGGCGCACTGTTGACCACATCCCTACTAGTGTGCAGTTGGTCAATAAAATATGGGTCTAAACACCGCACCCTCAATACGGCACGCGGCGTGTGAACGGGAGCTTCACTTTATTTTTACTTTTACCACATTCTCTGCTCCCGTTTGGGAAAGCAATTATTTACAAATAATCAACTCTCCCCATCTACCCTCGTTTGCGTGTGTGGATATGCGATTGCTTGTGTAAGCAGAAACAATGTATAAAACATAAAAACAAAATAATGATTCTTCTCACGACTCTCCACATTTTATTTTGTGAACAGAAAAAAGGATACAGAAGAAAAACAATGATTCTTCTCTTCTGTTTTGGTATCAACAGAAACAGGATAAAAAACAAAACAAAATAATGAATATCTTCACCATCCTCCGTATTCTGTGTTGACAAAAACGTGTTAAAAAAAAAAAAATAGTGATTTTCCATACGATTCTGCACATTTTGTATGGACAGAAAAAAAGGATGTAAAATAACAAACCATACAGAGAAACGGGGTCTCATTGAACCCGATCATTTTTAGTTGAAAGCCAATAACAATAATTGCATGATGAAGTTGCTAGCCTTCGTCTAAACCAATTTAGTCGCATATTTCAACATGCTTTGAAGGTTTCAGCGCTGTTATTGTTTTCAACTCGGGAAAAACTCGAGTCGCATCGAGAATAAATATTTCTTAATTAATACTTAACTTCACTTAACGTCTTTATACTGGTTAAATATTTCTTAATTAATGCTTAACTTCACTTAACGTCTTTATACTGGTTAAATATTTCTTAATTAATACTTAACTTCACTTAACGTCTTTATACTGGTTAAATATTTCTTAATTAATACTTAACTTCACTTAACGTCTTTATACTGGTTAAACATTTCTTAATTAATACTTAACTTCACTTAACGTCTTTATACTGGTTAAATATTTCTTAATTAATACTTAACTTCACTTAACGTTCTTATACTGGTTAAATATTTCTTAATTAATACTTAACGTCTTTATACTGCTTAAGAAGATTCTGCAGAGTCGGTGTACAACCAGTTTAATTTATATCCCCTTGCTCTAAAAACGATGCGGAACAATCTAATGGTTATCAATCCCAAGCGAAAATTGCTGCAACATGACACTTAAATAAATCAACCGAAGATGTAGCGGTACTGAAGGCTAATTGTCAAGGCTAAAACATATATAATGGCTTATTGACTGCATTAGGACTGAACCAGTATGGTAACTACGTTATGGCCACAAGGTATTTGCCAAGCACACAACTCATACAGTACATTTGGCATCATATCTTTGTTTGCGTGTATAAAATGTTAGTTTTCGTTCCTTCTTTGTCCCTGACGAACGCTGTAATGTTGTAAGATGGGTGTCGATTTGTTTTTGTCCTGGTGTGGTCACTGAGTCATTACCTATATCTGTTTTTTATCCTGGTAGGTCGCGGAATGATTACCTCTATCTGTTTTTTATCGTGGTAGGTCGCGGAATGATTACCTATGTCTGTTTCTATCCTGGCAGGTCGCTGAACCATTACCTAGATGTGTTTTTGTCCTGGTGCTGTCACTGAACCCCTACCTGTATCTGTTTTTGTCCTGGTGTGGTCACTGAATCATTACCTGTATCTGTTTTCGTCCTGGTGTGGTCACTGAACCATTACCTATATCTGTTTTTGTCCTGGTGTGATCACTGAACCATTACCTATATCTGTTTTTGTCCTGGTGTGATCACTAAACGATTACCTATATCTATTTTTGTCCTGGTGTGATCACTGAACCATTACCTATATCTGTTTTTGTCCTGGTGTGATCACTGAACCATTACCTATATCTGTTTTTGTCCTGTTGTGATCACTGAACCATTACCTATATCTGTTTTTGTCCTGGTGTGATCACTGAGTCATTACCTATATCTGTTTTTGTCCTGGTGTGGTCACTGAGTTATTACCTATATCTGTTTTTGTCCTGGTGTGATCACTAAGCCATTACCTATATATGTGTTTATCCTGGTAGGTCACTGAACCATTACCTATATCTGTTTTTGTCCTGGTGTGATCACTGAACCATTACCTATATCTGTTTTTGTCCTGTTGTGATCACTGAACCATTACCTATATCTGTTTTTGTCCTGGTGTGATCACTAAGTCATTACCTATATCTGTTTTTGTCCTGGTGTGATCACTGAGTAATTACCTATATCTGTTTTTGTCCTGGTGGGGTCACTGAACCATTACCTATATCTGTTTTTGTCCTGGTGTGGTCACTGAGTCATTACCTATATCTGTTTTTGTCCTGGTGTGATCACTAAGCCATTACCTATATATGTGTTTATCCTGGTAGGTCACTGAACCATTACCTATATCTGTTTTTGTCCTGGTGTGGTCAACGAGTCATTACCTATATCTGTTTTTGTCCTGGTGTGATCACTAAGCCATTACCTATATCTGTTTTTTTCCTGGTAGGTCGCTGAACCATTACCTGTATGTGCTTTTGTTCTGGTGCTGCCTCGGAGTCATTACCAATATGTGAACTTGTTCTTAAAGGTCGTTGAACCATTACCTATATGTGTTTTTGTCCTGGTAGGTCGCTGAACCATTACCTATATGTTTTTGTCCTGGTAGGTCGCTGAACCATTGCCTATATTTGAATTGGTCTGGTAGGTCGCTGAACCATTACCTATATGTGTTTTTGTCCTGGTAGGTCGCTGAACCATTACCTTTATGTGTTTTTGTCCTGGTACGGTCACTGAACAATTACCTATATGTGTTTTTGTGGTCCTAGTGTGGTCACTGAGTAATTACCTCTGGGTGTTTTTAAAAATGACATTTGACCATCCGTACCGCTGCAGCTTCCATAATTTATTTCTAGACTATTTGTCACTGCCTGTTGTTTTCTTCTCATTACCTGATTATCTGGTTCACTCCTTAGTATCATTATTGATTTGTTCACTACATTCCATAACTTGTATAACGTATCTACACCTTTCCTGGCCGCACCTGGCTACTAACTTCAACCGCTTATTTCATATCATGTCAAGTTTTATCTTATCATTTATTTGTTGTTTTTGATGATTCGTTGCTTCCATTGTATTATAGCTGCCGTTCTTGCTATGCTATGCCAATACATTAGCCCGTTTCCATCAACATTTGACATATTATATTATGGAATCACATATGGCTCTTAATTCCTGTCCTATCCCAACCCCCCCCCCCTCCCCCTCCCCCAACATGGAACACATGAATGATTTCAATAGTTAGGATGTTGTACAATCTATCTGGTAATTAAGAGCAGCAGAAAACAGTATTCTACCCCAAGTCCATGTCTGCTTCTGTGGGGTAGGAAAAAAACAAGAAGGAAAATACGAGGAACGTTAAATGAATTACGTTACAAATTTAAAAAAAAAAATTACAGATTGTTGTTATTTTAAGTTTGGTCTTGTATTCCTCATACGTTATTCTTCTTCTACTGCTATTTCTTCTTATGTTTTTCTTTTTTTTTCCTCTTCTTTTTCTTCTTTTACTTCTTTTTTCTTTTTTTTCTTCCTTTTCTTTTCTACTTCTACTTCTTCTTCCCCTTTTTCTTCTTCCCCTTCTTCTTCTTCTTCTTTTTCTTCTTCTTCTTCTTCTTCTTCTTCTTCTTCTACTTCTTCTTCTTCTTCCTTTTCTTCTTTTTCTTCTTCTTCTTCCTTTTCTGCTTCTTCTTCTTCCCCTTCTTCTTCTTCTTCTTCTTCTTCTTCTTCTTTTTCTTCTTCTTCTTCTTCTTCTTCTTCTTCTTCTACTACTTGTTCCTTTTCTTTTTCTACTTCTTCTTCTTTATTGTCCTCTTCTTCTTCGTTTATCCTAGAATAAATTTCTTAGTTTATTTTGCAAGGTAACCGATTTTTGCATTTCTGTTTTATCTCCTTATAGCTTTTGTCTCATATTTGTCTCGTATGGCCAGTATTTTTCTCTCTTTCTGTGTGAACGCGCAGCTTTACATGATGTGGTCCACATTAATGGTATGCTCTCCAGATGGACACTTGTCATCTGTCCCAATCATCATTCTTGTGTAGATTATTACGCTCAGTTGTTAATCTGAAGATGGCGACTTGCTCTTTTCTAGTTAAATAGTAGAAGTTGTCTTCTATTCGGAAAAACAGTGGGTGATCAGCCCATTTTCTCACATGAAGTTGACTCCAACTTTGGTCTTAGCCTCATTATACTTAATGGGTCTGTTTGTGGAGAAACTTCTCCACACTTTCCTAGTCTGTTTGCAGCTTCATTGTCTTTGATTTTGCATTGGCAAGGACCCACTGAATATCCATTCTTGGAGGTTCAGCTGAGAGATGTGTCAGAGAGTAAATGCATGGCTCGAGACTTCCATATATTAGCGCTGCTAGTACTGGTGAATTATAATTCAGAAATACTTTATTCCGCGGTGGATATTTTCATCTTGGAATACAATCTCACCGTAGACTTTAGTGCTTTTACTTTCCCGCTTAAGTTATTATTCATCCTGGAAAAAAACAAAATAATGACTCTCCTGACGATTCTTTACTCTATATGTGGACAGAAACATTAGTAGCAAAACCAATTAACGGTGACTACATACCAGGATTACAGCATGTCGCTGGGACAGTATTGCGCATCCCCGCTCACTGAACGATGTATGGAAATAAGGAGTTAGGTTAGTAATAGAGGGAGGGAATAAAACGGAAACTAATGAGAGTACATCAAACTAGGAAGTAAAAATAATGATTCGCAGAAATAAATGACACAAACCACTCAGAGACTAATGTGAGCGTTTTGTAGTGTTGTTGTTGTTGTTGTTCGAAATGACTCGTTGCTGAGTTGAACCAATTCTTGACGACGATGTTTTAGTAGCAAGTTACAGTTGCAGTTTGTACATTCTGATGCTTACTTTAGAAGGTGTACGTTGGTAGTCCTGACTGTAGCGAGATGATAGGCTCCTCAGTACGCTCACAACTTTGGGGATTACAGTTGTTATCCCTACCTCGCTGACCAGACTGATGGGACATAATCTGTTTCTATGAGAACGAACTAGTTCGCGATATGGGTGTTTTGATCAGTATTCCTATCCCTGATTACTCTTCCCTCCCACAAACATGGACAAACAGGCAGTTATTCTTATACATTACTGAGTACCACAGGCTCACAGTGTTTCTAAAACAGAGCCACAGTAAGCTAGTGAGTGAATGAACGACACATTGTAAATTTACACATGACTTGGTAAAGACAGCTCACACCAGATTAACACCATATCTGATTTCAGAGCAATACAGCGGTCTGGCGTGCAGGTGGATAGACTGCACTAGCAACACTAAGGTTGGATGGACAGAAGATGTTGCAGTGAAGGAGCTGACATCAGCCAGTGACTCTAGTTGTCTGCTAGCACCAGCGTCAGTGGTCTATAACTGACCAAGAGTATTTCATTATCAAAATAGCGGACTTGAAAGAATAGACTGCAATCATGGAGACGGGAAAAGAGATAAGGAATCGAAGAGGGGTGGCAAACCGGGTTTTTAAAAAAGGGGTGCTGAAATCGGATGTGACAGACCGAACAGAAAACAACAATAAACGGGCAGGATAATGACATAATACAGACACGACGAATGAAGAAAAACATGCTACTATTTTCGGCTAATATGTCCCCTTCGGAGCACCCAAACACCATCCCCCACCACACACTCATGCATACATCAATATACACGTATACATAGGAAAACACACTCACACGCATATACTCAGATACATATACTCAGACACATATACATACACACACACACTCACACACATATACTCAGACACATGTACTCAAACACATGTACGCACACACACACCCATATACTCAGACACATATACTCAGACACATATACGCACACACACACTCACACACATATACTCACACACATATACGCACACACACACACACTCACACACATATACTCAGGCACATATACTCCGACACATATACTCACACACATATACGCACACACACACACACACTCACACACATATACTCAGGCACATATACTCCGACACATATACTCACACACATATATTCAGACACATATACTCAGACACATATACTCAGACACATATACTCACACACATAGACTCAGACACATATACTCAGACACATATACTCAGACACATATACTCAGACACATATACTCAGACACGCACAACCATGCACACACACTCACATACATATACTCAGACACATATACTCAGACACATATACTCAGACACATATACGGACACATACTCACACACATATACTCAGACACATATACTCAGACACATATATTCTGACGCGCACAACCATGCACACACACTCACACACATATACTCAGATACATATACTCAGACACACATACTCAGACACGCACACCCATGCACACACACTACCACACATATACTCAGATACATATACGCACAGACACACACTCACACACACACACTCACACACATATACTCAGACACATATACTCAGACACATATACTCAGACACATATACTCAAACACATATACTCAGACATGTACAACCATGCACACATACTCACACACATATACTCAGATACATATACTCAGACACACACTCACACACATATACCCTCACACAGATACATATACTCAGACACATATACTCATACACATATACTCAGACACATATACTCAGACACATATACTCACACATATATACTCAGACACATATACTCAGACACATACATACACACACTCACACACACACTCACACACCCTCACACACACACTCACACACACTCACACGCACACTCACACACACATACACTCACACACATATACTCACACACATATACCCAGACACACAGAACCATACACATCAAAAACACATACTCACACACACACACACACACTATCACACACACACTCGTACACAAATACTCAGACACATATACTCAGACACGCACAATGAAAAAAATATTCTCACACATACATTTACACATACTTGCACTCACATATACACACTCACACACACACACACACACACACACACACACGCTCACACTCAGAAACACGTTCACACACATACACACATATTCACACACATACACACATACACGCACACACACTGACACACTGACTTTCAAACAGTCACACATACTTACACACTCACACTCACATACACATAAACTCACACCCACACAAACACACACACACACACACACACACACGCACGCAAGCACGCACGCACACACACGCACGCACACACACACACACACACACACACACTAACAATACACTCAAGGCCTAAAGGTTCACGGAGGGCCAGACTTGATAATTTTGCACGAAATATAAATCAATAATAATTTAACCAAATAATGAAGCCCTAAAAAATAAAAGTGATTGCGTGGCAAGCAACAAATGAGGAAGGCTAAATGGGTCCTAGACAAAAAGATAAAAGGAGTTAATGGACCGAAATATACAGCAGAGACCAAATATACAAATGATTGGCTCGTATATAAGAACAATATGTATAGGCCTGAATTCTGTGGACATAAATGTAAAAATGATGACGAACGTTACATTCGAAATGTCTCCGCTAAGGACAAACGACAAGGCACAGAGAAGACTGTATAATAGAGTTACGACGAGAAAGGGTCAAAGAAATGGGGAGGAAGGGACGAGAAAATTTGCAGTATAGTAAAGGAGATGGATAATGATTTAATTGATGGGGCGAGATGTAATTGTAGATTGCATATTAATAATAAAATGAAGAAAAGAGACACAGGGAAGAGAAAAATAAAGAGAGAAAGAGATCGACGTCATTTAAAGAAAACAAGAATGGAGAGACTGCAAGAGTCTGGAATAGAGACAGGCATTTAACAGAGAATACGAAAAAGGAGTGTGGAAAGAGAAAGGAAAATATAGAGAGAGGTAGAAAGTAGAGGAAAAGAGGAGAGCAGACCATATAGAGAAGGAGGAAAGCGAGAGCAAGAGAGGGAAATTGATAGAGATGCAGACAATAGAGGAAAGGAAAAGGGGTAGGGAGCGAGAGAGGGGAATAGAGAAAGAGGTAGACAGCAGAAAAGGAGGAAAGAAAGAGCAAGAGAGAGAGAGAAATAGTCAACATAACTTGACACAACATAACATAAATTGGCGACAACATAATTTGACACAACATAACTTGACACAACATAACACGACATAACACCGGATAACCTAAACTTGACACACCGTAATATAACATAACTTAGCATGACATGACATAACAAAATATAACAAAACATAAAACAAAATAACAGGATATAATAAAACATGATATAACATAACAGAACATAACATGACATAATATAACTTGACAAAACAACAAAACACAACATAAAATAACTTGACGCAGCATAACGTAGTATAACATAATATAAAATAACATGACAACAACATAACATAAAATAATAACATAACATAGCATAACACAACTTGACATAACACAACATACCTTAACATAACATAACTTGACATAACATAACTTGACAAAGCATAACTTGACAAAGCATATCTTGCCATACCATACCATAACTTGTCATAACATAACAAAACACAAACTAACATGGCATGACTTACCATAACATAACATAACATAACAAGACATAACATAACTTTACATAACATAACAAGACATAACATAACACACCATAACATGCATGCCTTAACATAACATGACATAATATGAGGTAGCATAATATGTTATAGTACAAAACAACATAAAGTAACGTAATTCGAACATCATTTTTTTTCTATTTTCAAATTATCTCCTGTCATTTCTTCATACGATGTCTTCCCATTTTTAAATCCATGATTATTTTGCCATTATCAATAATCGGCTCCAGTCTGGTCTCAATTTACTATAATGTGGTTAAACCAACTTTTAACAAAAATTCCACAAATCTCAAGTCGGAAGAACCATTACAGCTCAAACTAACTTCGATCTAAGCTACCAGTAGTCCACATTCACAGTTGCCTTATGTTGAGGTTCTCACACAGACAAGCTGTAGTAATGTTAGGGATAGATAGGAGACAAACTATCCTAGTAATTTGAAAAGGCGATGTCTGTGATTAGTTCTCTAGGCGAGATCACGTTACTATCTTTCCAGCTACGCACAGTGCATGATGATTAGTTATCATCTTCCCATCTAATTCGGTTGATGTGGATCGCTAATGTATTTTATACCTTGTCGATGCTAACAATCTGATCGATTTTTCCTTGTCAATATCTTGATATTATTCCCACTTATATGGGACTCCCTCGAGGTCACGTATGTTTTATGTGGAGTTGGTAAGCCTACCTGCATTAATCAGAATTGTAACTCAACATTTGGTATTGCACAACGTCTGCCGGATACATATGGTTGGAAAGAAGTCATGGACTCTCTGGTTTCTGTCCAGAGTTGGAAACATACTGATCAGATATGATAGTCAGAGTCGGGCACAACATACTGATCAGGCATGATAGTCAGAGTCAGGCACAACATATTAATCAGGCATGATAGTCAGAGTCAGGCACAACATACTAATCTGGCATGATAGTCAGAGTCAGGCAACATATACTGGCCAAGGCTCTCACCTAGGCTTTCCCGTAGCCCTTTCTGGAAACTGGCTGTAATTCATGGCATAAGTGATAACGAGATGACGGGTCGATGTGATCCCCGTAGTAGTGAGCGACACGCAGATGAATCAAAACATAGTCCAACCGCATGGAGGACTCCGGTTCATCTGCACCAGCATGCTCGGGATGTGAGGAAAGCTACGACAACCCGCCACTTAACGTCATTTTCAGAGCCTCCTTGTAGGGCATTCAACAACAACAACAACAACAACAGCAACAACAACAACAACAACAACACCAACACCAGAAGGTAGATTTATTTGTGTATGGTAGCAATATAGTAGGAGAAACATATATATGTATCACAATGTATCAAAAAGGCAAGAGAGACTTTCATCACATTAAAGAATCTATGAAAAAGAAAATAAAAAGTCCATCACAAAAATACAAATCTTCAACTTTAATATAAAGTCCGTCATATTGTGCGATTCTGTTCCGTAGGGAAAACGAAGGCTGCAACGTAAATGATTCAAGATTTTATCAGTACTAGAATTACAGTAGTATGAGTTCTTAATGTGGGGCCACAGTACTAGAATTACAGTAGTATGAGTTCTTAATGTGGGGCCACAGTACTAGAATTACAGTAGTATGAGTTCTTAATGTGGGGCCACAGTACTAGAATTACAGTAGTATGAGTTCTTAATGTGGGGCCACAGTACTAGAATTACAGTAGTATGAGTTCTTAATGTGGGGCCACAGTACTAGAATTACAGTAGTATCAGTTCTAAATGTGGGGCCACAGTACTAGAATTACAGTAGTATGAGTTCTTAATGTGGGGCAGATATCAACCGAATTTGAAGTTAGGAGAAAGAGATGAATAGAACATACATTGCTGAAAACAGATACATCGTTACAGGATAGATTGTGTTCTGGAATCACTAAAGTAAGATAAGCAGAGGCAGACCTTAACACTTATGGAGAAAAGAGCTAAAGACAAACATAAAGGCAACAGGAAAGACATGGGCTGATCTTCATATGATGCCACATACCACTAGGACTTGGCTTGTAGTTGTTGAAATACGAGGCTCTGCAGGGAGCTGACAGGTTTTGATTAAATGATTGAAGTAAATAAACTGTGGTTTGAAAGGCTGTCAATATACACGGTCATTATTTCAGTCACAAGTTGTGTTTAAAGATTTCTGTCAAATGGATACACGGAATCTTGCATGGACTACTCAAGGAAGGAGAGAGAGAAAGAGAGAGAGAGAGAGGTAGACCCAATGGAAAACACTGTAGTTCAGCAAAGTGAAAACAAAAGCCTCAATTTAAAATAAAAAAATCTGAGGTGATGATAGCGTCTAAGAAAACGGGCTCTCCAAAAAGCTGCGTCAAAGAGAAGTGAACCAAATTTAGACAAGTTAACGCGTTTAAATAAATGGACACATACATAACATCAGATGGAAGATGCATTTACGAAATGAAAATTAGAATAGCCCAAACAAAATCGGTCTTCCAGACCATTAAAGGTACATTGTTCATCAAAACCTTGACCGGAGAAAGGGAGTCCTTGGATGCTATATGGAACCAGTATTAATATGGCAGTGAATCATGGACAATCAGCAAGTAAGCGCATAGATCTTTGGAAGTAACGGAGATGTGGTTTAACAGAAGAAGGCTGCGGATTCCATGGACCGCAAAGAAAATGAATGATACAGTACTCGAAGAGGCACAGACACAAAGACAACATATAACAAAGATCAGAATAACGTAGTCATACCTGTTACGAAAAGAGGCGGCTTGGAACAAGTTGTGACAACGGGAAAGATAAAGGAAAGAGAGACAGAGAAATACCAAGAGAAACGAAGTTGGACAGCATAAGAGAATTACACAGGCGACAATCAACAACAGAGTTGATAAGCGACACAGGTGATAGAAATGCATGGAGGTCCATGATCGCCAACGGCAACTGTGAAGGCACATGATGATGATGGTTACATTTTATTGGCATGTCGAGCTGTCCAGATTCACTGGCACGTCCTTGTAATATGACGAAGCGCTTTTGACATCTTGAGGTATTTGGCTTGAATTGACGGTGCTTATTTCTTCACTTTCGTTTCTGTTATTATTTTTATTTTTGGTTTCCAAATGCAAAAAGAACGTATTTGTGATTGTTGTCAGTACAAACATTTCTTTTCAATAAGCTATGGTCAGCTGTAGAAGTCATATTTGGCAAATTAGAATAGGAAGTAAAGTCTGTTTCGGAACTGAGCTTGGGATCAAGATGCTGCAGTGGTCAGCGACCCATAGCTGACTGCTAGCGTCAGGGCCAGCGAACCATAGCTGCCAAGACCCTTCTACACCTCCACGTGGTGATCCTGCAGCAGGGCAGGCTGGCTAAGGAGACAGGATCGAAGAAGGAATGCTAACCCGGTACTCAAAAAATGCTTGCTGAAGTCGGATGTGTTGGACCGAAAGGTGCAAATATCGCAGCCAAGCTGTAAACTACTACACATTCCGTTCTCTGGACTACATTCTGCTACTTAAGCCCTTCAGGGTTTGGTAGTGAGAGATTGAGAACGAACGAAGAAGAAGAAGAAGAAGAAGAAGGAACTGAGCTTGACAGAAATACTACAAAGATGGAGGGATGCCCAATTTCTTGCAATGAAAGGATGAGGTGGCAAAGAACGGGTGTGGATTGGGGAATGAAGCGGGAAAGGGGATGGAGTCAGAGAAAGAGGTTAACTCTTTCATCACTTTACAATGCCGTAATTTCCACATCCGCGTTGTAAGACTGTCGGTATTCAGCCAGTTCTCCCCCTTTCATCTATTATCGTCAGAACACCTTTAATATCGTATGTCCATCTTCCCTTTCGCGTGCTTCTGCCCCCTGGTGTTCAAGGTAACATGTTCTCCAGTACCGTTTTTCCCCTGAATCGTCGTCCCTTTTAATGTGGCCAAAGTATTTGTTTCCTAGACGTAATGCTATTTACAAACAAATTAGAATGTTTTTTAAGATCGTTTATGATGTCTATGTTTTTATTTTTTAGTATCCATGGAATTATGCGAACTTTCATGCAACGTTTTGGCTAGATATTTCAATTTAAAAACAAAAACAAAAAAGCTTAATTAAATAAAAAGTACTACAGGAGTTACGTGAAGACGAGGAGATGAACATAAATAGTAATTTATAACATGATAACGAGTTGTAGAATAGGACATGCGAAGAAGCTGCAGAATTCAAGGGAACAAAGGAAAGGATCTTAGCAGACACATTATATAAAATAGAATAGTGGAAAAAGAAAAAAGCTATACTCAATAATTGCCGAACCTGAATCACCAAAGTAGAAGGTACAGAGAAAGTATACTGTCACAGACAAAGAGGTCAAGGTCTGTATACGGAAAAATAAAATGGAATATATTGACAAGTTGGCACTTGAGGCAAAAGAGGCAGCAGAAAGAGAGGCGAAATATGAGAAATCTCTACTCATTAACAAAGAGTATGGCAAATAGATATACATATACATGTCTACAGACGGATAGCCAATCAAAGTTAGAGACAGGAAAACATTTACGTCATCGGATCAACAAAAGAAATGATTGGTTTAGTCATGACCTACTCTACATAAACTGCAGATGGCCATGGATGAGTAATTCAAAGAAAGCCTAAACAGACCTACACCGCAAAAAAAAAAGCAAACGTCATACCAGCAGAGGAGACCCTGAACTTAAACTGCAACCCACCAAGTAAGATATAAATCCAGAGGGACATATCTAAACTCAAGAAAGGCAAGAAAGTGGTCAGCGACCATAGCTGACTGCTAGCGTCAGAGCCAGCGAACCATAGCTGCCAAGACCTTTCTACCCATCCACGCGGTGATCCTGGATAACAGACTGCAGCAGGGCAGACTGGCTAAGAGGGACGGCGTGGCCTAGTGGTTAAGTGACACGGCTCACAACCAGAAGGTGCTGGGTTCGATCCCCATCACAGCACCGGCCGTTACCCCGGGGAAGCAAACCCTTAGAAAATGCAGGAGGAAGCAGACCCTTACATAAAATGCGTGCTGAAGTCGGATGCACTGGGCCGACAGGCGCAAAATAAAAACGCAGTGCAACGCACACCGTCTTGGGGATTGGAGAAATAAGGCGAACGCATAAAAAAAAATAAAGACTGGCTAAGGAGAAGGGATCGAAGAAGGAATGCTAACCCGGTACTCAAAAATACATACTGAAGTCGGATGTGTTGGACCGAAAGGTGCAAATATCGCAGCCAAGCTATAAACTACGACACAGCGCATTCCGTTCCATGGACTACATTCTGCTACTTAAGCCCTTTCAGGGGTTGGTAGTGGGAGATTGAGAACAAACAGAAGAGAACAAAACATGACGATATCAAACTCTGTTGATCGCATTACTGCGGTTTTCAGAAGGTGTGCACACGTAACTTAATATCCATCCCAGTGCCGAGCATGTGTTCTCTAGACACATCCAGATGATTCATAGCTTGGAGGATGTCAATGATTAGCTACCGTTCAAAGTAATCAGTTTCTAAGGCGTGATTGGAGGTGGTTGAATGGACAGACAATAGCTTTCTCACCAAGGGAATATCGGTTAAAGGTATAGGGAAAGTGCAGTTTATTGTTCCATCGGAGGTCAAATAGAAATCTAGAAGACTCCACATCCCACGGTAGAAGACTCTACATCACGTGGAAGAAAACTCTGATCACTAGGTCGAATAGACTACATCCCATTGAAGAAGACTCTACATTCCGTCGTAGAATACACTACATCCCTTTGGAAAAAGATTATGCATCCAACGGGAGAAAACTACATCCCATTGTAGAATACACTACATCTCTTTGGAAAAAGATTATGCATCCAACGGGAGAAAACTACATCCCATGGTAGAATACACTACATCTCTTTGGAAAAAGATTATGCATCCAACGGGAGAAAACTACATCCCATGGTAGAATACACTATATTCCATCGCAACAGACTCTTCCCATGGTGGAAGACATTACATGATATCGTATAAGATATATACTACATCCCATTGAACAAGACTCTACATCCCATGGTAGAATACACTACATTTCATGGCAACAGACTTTTCCCATCGTGGAAGACATTACATGATATCGTATAAGATATATACTACATCCCATTGAACAAGACTCTTCATCCCATGGTAGAATACACTACATTTCATGGCAACAGACTCTTCCCATGGTGGAAGACATTACATGACATCGTATAAGACTCTACATCACATCGTAAAAGACTCTATATGTCGTGATTGAAGACTTTACATCCCATAGTATTAGAATATCCACCCCATTACAGAAGGCTCTACACACAAAAGTATAAAAGGAGAAACATACAGTCAACACGGCAGTTGTTGATCCTTTCAAAAATATATGACCAATCTGTTTTTGTTCTCTTACAATAGCGATGCTTGTTGTACTTTGTTAAACATATTGATGTTGCCAAGCTCATACATATCCTTCCACAGCCATAATCTATGACATACATTGACAAATAGTTACCCTTAGGGACGCCATATGACACATACACACATTCATCACAGTGCACTCTGTAACCTGTAGATTATTTCACACATTTTCCAGTAAATTGAATACGTGTCTCATTGTTTAGTTCGGTTTTATCCTTCTATGGTGTCTTGGAGAACGAGGCTTGCAAAAAGGGTAGAACATTGTGAACAGGACGGCATTCCAATTACAAACATTGCAACAACAAAAAACACACACGAACAAAGACAGAGCTATTCGTGCTGCCAGAGGTGAACAGAATTGTCACAGTAATTGGGGATTACTTCTGAACAGGAAGTACTGATCAGACATGTTAGCCAGGGTCAGGCAGGACATACTGATCAGACATGTTAGCCAGGGTCAGGCAGGACATACTGATCAGACATGTTAGCCAGGGTCAGGCAGGACATACTGATCAGACATGTTAGCCAGGGTCAGGCAGGACATACTGATCAGACATGTTAGCCAGGGTCAGGCAGGACATACTGATCAGACATGTTAGCCAGGGTCAGGCAAGACATACTGGCCAAGACCCCCACCTCAATTTCCTGGTAGTTCTCATTGGAAACGGACTGTTTTCATTGTAACCTGGCTAATAAAGTGAGCTATCAACCTGATCGCCTTTGTAGTGAGCGACAAGCAGATAAAGCCATGCATGGTACAGCCGCCTGGAGGACCCTGGTTCACTTCATCAGCACCCTCGGGATTTGAGGAAAGCTACTGCAACCGTCACTTAAAGTCCTTTTCAAGAACACAAAATTGTGGGCATTCGCAACAACAACAACGATTACTATATCCTTGACCAGCAGGGACAGATCACCATTCTTCCTCCTATGACAGGGTCCAACAGACTGAATTCACACATGAACGAGCTTCGACTGTCAACTTGGCCACTTGCAGGACTAAACAAACAGACTGCTGAGAGTGTAGTATTTTAGATCTGTTCAATCTATGGCCAGTTAAGGGAAATATACTAATCCAAAGATTCCACATGGGACTCAGAACTTTACAGAGCTCATGAGGAGCTCCAAGCAGCAGACTAGTTCATCACTTGAACTCGTCTAACGTTGTATACATCAATGATGTGATCAGGAAAAAAATAACTTTCTTTGATTTTTACCTTCTTTTTTTGAACGTACACTACCAGATTATACAAGAATAAAAAGTAGCGCAGTTAATCCTTACCAAAACTGGCGTTAGCAAATAAATTATGCCATCATCGTCTGCGATGGACGGACCTTTACCTTACTAGATACGGCGTTGATAAGAAAGAACAGGTTGACAGGCCACGTGGTACGCATGCCTGAAAATAGATGGACACGTATAGTGACGTCATGGTGGTCTTACATCTATAATCGTCTACCGATGAGATGGATAAATGAGTCCTTATTGGCAAAAGACAGATATGAGTTTATACGGCATTTGGCTATTTGGCATAGGGCACACAATGTTTCTTAATGAACATCAGGATTACACTATTACAGTTTTTTCAACTAAAGAGCTTTATTTGGCTATTTTTGGTCCCCCGAGCAATCATAATATACTCGACACCACGGTCAAACTCTTTGTAGAGTTTCAGAACTTAACTCTTGGTCGCTATGGGAACTTATCCAGAACTGAACTCTGAACAGGGTTGAAGTTTGAGAAATTAATGGAACTATTTAAAAAAAAAAACAACTCAGTTAACGGACATTCTGATTCACGTCTCTAACTCACATATTGCTAAAATTGACAGATTCTTTATCTTTAGTTTGTTGTTGCATGTTTTCCATCAATCTATAGTTTGTTGTTGCATGTTTTCCATCAATCTCATATTTGTAGTTGCACATTTTCCACTCATCTACATTTTGCTGTTGCATGTTTTCCACATCTATAGTTTTCAGTTGCACATTTTCCACTCATCTATATTTTGCTGTTGCACGTTTTCCACATCTATAGTTCTCAGTTGCACATTTTCCACTCATCTATATTTTGCTGTTGCACGTTTTCCACATCTATAGTTTTCAGCTGCACATTTTCCACTCAACTATATTTTGTTGTTGCACGTTTACCACTCATCTATATTTTGCTGTTGCACGTTTTCCACTCATCTATATTTTGCTGTTGCACGTTTTCCACTCATCTATCGCTAAAAGCTCAACATATTTCCCCCCTCTTTAATTTTCATATACTCCCCCCTCTTCGTTGAGTAATCTTCTTCTTTGTGTCATATTTCCACTTAAATCTCCAATATCCAGATAACGTGTAAATCGGCAATTAGAGTAAATGTCCACTCCAATATCGCGACATGCACGCCAAAAATCCAGTAATTCTCAGCCCTTTCTGTGTCCCATGTGGAATGTAGTTGATGGGAGATAAATGCGGCAGGAGACATTCTGTAGCAATTTCGGTAACGACCACAAGAATACAAAGGGAAGCAATAAGTGGCGGCAAACGGTGTTAGATAGTCTTTGTTGAGGAAACAATCATTTGTTTTTCAATCTTTTTTTTCTGTCTGTGTCTAACTTGCACTGTAAGTTCAGTCGTGTGGTTGTATCGTGGGGATAAACGTTTTTCAGTGATACAAAAGAGTACGTCTTTTTCTTCTTCTTCTTCTTCTTCTTGTTCTTCTTCTTTTTCTTCTTCTTTGTACGTATATTTGTCTTCTGCTTTTTTCTTCTTTCTTCTTCTTTACAGCTTTAATTTTCTTAGCTTCCGTTGTTTTCTTTGTTTTTCTCTTATGTGTTCCCATTATTTTTCCTATTCTTTTGCTTTTTCTTCTTCATTTCCTCCTTTCCATTCTTCTTCAATCTTTTCTTCTCATTTTCCCCCTCCTCTACTTCCTTCCCCCTTTTATTCTTCTCTTCCACCTTCTCCTACTTCTTCGTCTTCTATATTTCTTCTACTTCTTCTCATCAGTCTTTTTTCTTCTTTTCTTCCTCTTTTCTTTCTTCTCACTCTTTGTCTTCTTCTCCTTCTGCCTCTCCTCCCCCTTCTTATAATCATCTTAATTCTCATTCTTCTCCTTATCGATCTTTATCTTCTTCTCCTTTATCATCAATAACATGAATGACTGTGTCTGTGGATAAAAGTCGCGTTCCTCATCAAAATGTAGTCGACTTTTATCAACAACAAAAACAAAGAAATACGAAAGACATCAAATACACTCACACAAACAAGAGTAAGACAGAAAAAACAAAACTAATTCCAGACCATAAACTAAAGATTGAAGTATTTATGTTTCTATAATTCACATAGGATCACATCAGTCTCCAGATAGGTAAATCATTAGTTTTTCTTCTTCTTCTTCTTCTTCTTCTTCTTCTTCTTCTTCTTCTTCTTCTTTTTCTTCTTGTTCTTCTTCTTCTTTTTCTTCGTACGCTGTCAGACTCGACCTTTATTTTTTCGAAAAAAGCTGCGGTCATCCTGAGACTGTCGACACTGCCATAGAGCTTGTCTAGTGTTGCCACTGGTGATGGCCACATCTGCTTTCTCTGATCCTCGTATGTCGGGCAGTTTT
The DNA here is from genome assembly GCA_036924085.1 of Ariolimax columbianus. Classification (NCBI taxonomy): domain Eukaryota; kingdom Metazoa; phylum Mollusca; class Gastropoda; order Stylommatophora; family Arionidae; genus Ariolimax; species Ariolimax columbianus. The sequence goes on along the minus strand of JAVGWX010000004.1, from coordinate 86,613,795 downwards.
GCAGCAAATGCTCAGCGGTCATTTTCCCAGTACCGCACGTGCATTCGTCAGTGCCACCTATCTTCAATTTGTTGAATAGGTGTTACCTCAGTCTATTGTGGCCTGGGCGTAGTCTGAAAACCACGACCTGCTCTCTTCTGTTCAACTGGTAATAGGCATCGTTTTTTGTGTAGCTAGTATGTTCTGTTTCCCATTTGGTCATGTATCTAGCTCTAATAAGCCGTTTTGACTCTTCGTATGTCATACTAGTATCTGGTTGTGGTAGTCTTCCACCTTCTTTTGCCAGTCTGTCTGCCTCCTCGTTGCCTTGGATGTTACAGTGGGATGGAACTCACTGTACCACTACTCTTTTTGGTGCGGACTGTTGGCATAATTGACAGAGTACTGCTCTTAAATCATTAAGTTCAGTATTTTTCTAGCTTTTTAGTGCTGTGACTACGGCCAGGACATCTGTAAACAGGACTATATGGCTTTCAATTCTTTTGCATGTCACTATTTCTTCTACTGCAGCCCTCAGTGCCTCTGCCTCCGCTCTGAAATTGCTTGAGTATTTTCCAGTTCCACTGATAGTGTTGTTTTTTTACCATTTGGTAGGCTCAGGAATATCCCTGCCCCTCCGTTCTGTGTTGTGTTTGTTACAGAGCCGTCGGTGTATGCATGGGTCCAGTCCATGCTTGGGTAGTTTTTCGTTATGTACCTCATGGTTATGTCTCTTCTTTCTTTTTCAGTCTGGCTGTTCTTGTTTCCAATACCTGGTATATTTTCTACCACCTCTGGAAATATATGCTGCCTCCAGGTAGGTTTGCGTACAGTAAGGATGGGCTTTGGTGTTGTTAATGCTTTCATAGGGTTTTCGCTCATCTTTGCTTTGGCCATTTCTGCAATGTTTCTCCGCTTTAGTTTCCCATTTCCAAAATTATTTAGTCTCTGATGCATTGGATGGTCTGTCAGTCTTCTGAGTTTCTCTGCCTCCTGCTCGGTCATGGATTGCAGATTTGTAATCTTTTTCAGTTCTTCAATTGGCGTTGACTTCATGCCTCCTGTTATAACTCTCATGGCTTGGTTTTGGAGTTTGCTAATTTTGTCAAAGTTCGCCTTTGCTGCTGTTGTCCATGCCGCAATGCCATACTCGAGAACTGGTCTCACTCTTCCAGTGTACAGTGTCTTTAGTATGCTTTTGTCTGCTCTCCAGCTTGTGCCAGCAAGTTTCCCCATGATTGCCATTCTTTGTCTAGTTCTCATTCGGTTTCTCTCGATCTGACTTTTCCATGTCCTGCGCCGATCAAATGTGACTCCCAGGTAGTTTGGGTTGTCGTTTGCCCGCAGATATTTGCACGTTAAGACATATTTTGGTGTTTTGGGGTTTGATTGAAAGAAATCATTATTTAATTCGTTTCAAAATTTTATCGTTTTGATTAATTATTTAATTTCATTTTTCGAGACCATAGTCGCCCGCGAAGGTCTGATGTACTGGCTCGCACTTGTTTATGTTATTGTCGTCAAATCTATTTCACTTTACCTTTGACTCAGAGACGTTGTAGAATTCTGATATTATTTTTGACCTTATCTGTGAACTTATCAATAATTTTATCTCTGTTCTGTGAAAGCCAAGAGGACAAATGGCAATAACTGGGAACACTTATCTACCGAGCGGACAAATTATTATCTCCGGTATCACGTGATCGTCCCACGTGGGCTTGTCATTGTTAGATGTCTCATTAAATGGTACAATTCAATCTTCATTATGTTTTTCCCAGTTTGTTGGCATTATTCTTTCATTCTGAGGTCGTGTATGTTTACAGTATTTAACTGTCTATAACCTTTGCATGTGTACTTCTTCTGCTAGTATATTTTAATGCTTTCATTGATTTGGTCAATGTGAAGGTTATTGACTTGAATAGTTTATTGAATCGATAAATGCAGGCAGTAGAAATTGTTCTTCAGGTATGTCAAGGACGGAGGGAACCGATGGTCCTTCAAAACGAATTGTGGAATAAACTGCCATGGCTAAAGAAGCCTGCAACAATAAACAAATAAAATAAAAATAAACAAATACAATAACAAATAAACAAATAAAATAACAAATAAACAAATAAAATAGCAAATACAAAATTAAATAACAAATAAATAAATAAAATAACAAATAAACAAATAGTAAAGTAAAGTAATTGAATAAACGATGTTTATGCTGCATATACATGTTTTAACTTAGGGAACAGCTGTACATTTGATGAAAGACGCCTGTGACACAACTCAGTTTAGATCATCCCTCATGTGGCTCCCCTCTCTGTCTGCCGTTGCCTCCTCAGATCATAGGTTAGTCCATTCATGGATATTGTTATCCCCCATCATTTT